>JABCKC010000607.1:0-15937 GCA_013186395.1 Fusarium papillatum | reverse complement strand
AGGTGGGTACTGCATGGTACCGGCACAAGAACATGTACAACCACCGATCACAAGTAGCATTAACAAATTGACTGCCCTCGAAGCCTTCTTTGAGGGCTTATCCTCTACAAGTGCAGATTATGCAGTTGATTGGCGACTTGAGTTGCTGACAAAGTCACGCATGTCTCATCGTGGTGTAGCTAGTCGGGGGGTCACGGTGTTGTGCCATTGGGTGGTTTTCACGCCGGCGTCTATCATGAAACTCTATTCATATCCTGGGTTGACGACCTCTCTTATAGATCTTGTTAAAATTAATATACGCAGGTGCAACGAATCAATTCGGCCACCTCGGTAGTGAGTTGAAACTCATATTGCATCGACATGGCAAGTTGAGGTTATCTCCATGATCCATGTGAAGAGCGGTGCTCGTCAACATACCAGAACGTCGCGAACATCATCAAGGCCAGACATATTGTCAACTTGACGTCTTCTGAAAGGCCAAGAATGTACAAAAAACCTCGGCTTTTGCGCAACCAGAGGTCGACTTTTGGTCTCGATGCCTTACTCGTCGTTGGGAAAGAGTCTCATGATTGTACATAATGTCTTGGAGTAAACAGGAGTTTGAGTTTTGTATTATTTTAATAATAATTGAAGCTTGTGACCTTCGCCCTCATTAATAGTCCATACTAACTCCTGCCTAGTACCAAAAGCTCCAAAGCCAAGAATTCTCGTGATACGCCAAGAACCTGATGCGTCAAGTCGATGTGGCGGTGTGGAATGACCAGCTGTCCTGACTCTCCATCACAACTCCAACATATTTCCGACAACAAGCAACGAAATGAAACAAAATTAATTACTTCATGCTTGGAGAACATGTAACCTCTACTCAAGGCTTAGAGAGGGACAGGGAGCCAAAGCTACGACCAACCCTGACGTCACATTCCCTGGTCATGATCTGACTCTCGGCAGTCGACAATCTACGGTCCACCCAGTTCGATCCTTACACGTTGCATTTCACATGCGCCGAGACTTTTCACAGCCTTTGTTTGTTCAAAAGTGTCACACGAAGAATGTTTGGCAGAAATTTTTGTTTATTTGTTTGCTATCGCACAAAGGCCAAGTTCGCTTTCATTTCGTCGTTTGCACCCCATGTGCTCTCGCGTCCCTTACTGGACTATTTTCATTCGTTAGTATAGCACCATGTAGTCATGGAACTGTGTCACATACCAAAGACGAGGTTGCCGCCGTCGTTGCCGATGCGCTCAGCAAGGTTGATGTCAGCATCGACAGGGTCGCCATCGATGGGGTTGAGCTTGGCACGGAGGACGGGGACGTTGTCGTCACCCTCGATGCTGAGCTCAATGTCCTCAGCGGAGCCGGAGAAGTCTGGAGAAAGAGGAGGGGATGTTAGTGGAGACTGTCATCGGGGAACTGGTGGGACAGTAGGATTGCTACTCACTCTCACCGCCCCAGGAGAAGCTGCCGTCATCGTTGCCGATGTAGTAGTCGAGGTCAAGACGAGACTCAACCATCTCGCCATCACCGTTGCCGCACTTGGCGACGAGGATGTGACCGTCCTCGAGCTCAATGTCCTCGGAGCTAAGGTGGAAGTTGACCATTGTTGCGGTTTTGTGAGGGTTGGTGATGTAGAAGAAGAGGGTGTTGTTGTTGTTGTGCAAGGTTGAGAATGTCAAGCTGCAACCTGGAGGAGAACGAGGGTTTATATCCCCATCAGTGACAGTGACTCAGTGACAAGCTTCCTGCATCCGTGCGAGGCCTCACGCAGGGACATTGCACAGGAAGAGGAAGTCACCCCTCATCCAGCCCAAGCAAGCCAAGCCCGACTCAACCGTCTTGACCCGTTGGTGAAGCTGCCACGATGCTATGCAGTAAGCACTGTATGTAAGCCAACCCCTCCCCCTCACTGAAGTGTCAAGCTGTCCCCCTTCCTTCTGAACCGCGCGGTTGCTTTCGCTCACGAGAGGAGGGGGGACCCGCCTTGGCGCATGGTCTACGGGTCGGCACGACGGCACCGGACTGGTCCTTTCGCATCTTTAACGGTGCTCAAACGGCCCACCGGAGAGACCCCAGCGCGAGGAGGGGATCAAGGATAGGCACACGAGCTTCGGGAGGCCTCCTGGATATGAAGGAGGCGAGGTTCATGTTTTGGCTTTATATAGCTCTTGTTTGAGATGGAGTGAGCTTTTTCAGGACATGCCATGCAGAAGCAAGCTGCATTACATGCGGAGAATGGAAACCCTTGCGCGCGAGAGACAATTTTGGGGGCGAGGCGCAGCAGGATACGGTGAGAGCTTTTTGTCACATTGTGCTAAACGGCTTGGCACCGGTTGATACGGCTCATGTTTGTCGTACACATACAGCTTGGCTGCTTCAGTAACGTGGACCTGAGACAGGCAGCAAGCAGGCGAGTGTTTATTCTGGACCATTCAACTTTGTTTATTGCACAAAGAGGCGTTTTGTGATTCACTAGTCTCGTGGGCTGATTCTGCAACGGCATCAACACCACTCCACGTTTCCTGGTACTACCATCGTTCAACCCGAGCCGCTGTTGCAATCCTCATTCGCTTTCCATACATCCACAGAGGTACCGTCAACAGTGAAAACAAGCCCATCAGCATGGCAAAGATACCGAAAGGTTCAGCTGCACCCCTATCATGGATCCAATCAGCCACAAAGTACGTCCATGCAAAGGCGATAATGGCCCGCAGGATCGTCACCATGGTGAAGCAGTCTGCCGCGAGGGAGTGATACGAGTCGATGAGCTAGAGGATTGTCAGCTTACGGCTGGAGCATATACTCCGAGGGTTTGCTTACATAGTTGAATCCTACTGATGGGACTTGCATGAGCCCGAAAGAGAGCATGCCGTAGCCAACTTCTAGGCCAACCCACTGCTTTGGACCTGGGTACTGAGCGCAGAATCCGAAAACGAGGAAGCCGCAGGTTGCTGTAGCGAGTGGAAAGAAGAGTATGGGCAGTCGATCCTCAGCCTCTGCTACTCCATGTCGCTTGTTGTTTGCCTTCTTCACCAGACTTCCATCAGCGAGCATATGGGTATAGAGGTATCCGATAACAGTTCCAATTAGTGCACCGACGTTGATGAGACCTGAATTGGCACCCCAGAGGTATGGCGGCTGGGCAAGTATCTGCGAGCCGATGGTTGAGATAGTGACGATGCCACCGACCAGCCCAGCGTAGTGAAGCATCACCACCCATGTGCCAGGTAGTGCGAGAGTCTTCCATGGTTGCAAAAGCTGTCGTGCCAAGCTTCCACGAGGACGATTGAAACCCAACGCTTGAGAAATCGTGAAGGGCTTGTAGGTCCCGTGGTCTTGGCTTGTACCAGTTGGCTGTTTGTATTCCACTTGCTCATCTTGGTCGATTTGCTTCTCGGATCCCGCTGGTGTCGTTTCGCTTAGAAAGCTCCTCTCGTATAGGGTCTCAGGGACAAAGAGCGCTACTCCAAGAAAGCAGAGTCCAGAGAGGGCCAAGCTGACCCAGAAGAGGGCTTTCCATCCGTGACGAAACACGATGTAGCCTCCTGAAAGTCCTCCAGCGAGGGGACCTGCGCAGAGCATGATGGTGTAGAGTGCCTGTTATACACTCTGTCAGACTTTGTTAAATTTAAGGTTTGAAGTTGTGATCTGCGTACCATTGCTCGTCCTCGTTGATGCACAGGATATAAATCTCCAACCAGAGCCGGAGCAACCGAATCCGCAGCTGCGCCCCCAATACCCTGAAATATGCGAGCTGCAAGGAGAGAGTTGTATGATGTGGAGAGTCCACACCAAAGAGTGCTGAGCGTCATGAGGAGCGTAGCAACAAGAAGCACGGGGCGTCGTCCTATCCAGTTGGAGAAAGGAACCCACCAGATGTTGGCTGCACCAAGAAACAAGACATGGACCTGTGGGTGTTAGCACATCTCTGCAGGATATCGAACAGAGTGCTTACGGAGACAAGGGTGGTCAATTCGGAATACGACCTTGGGTCGTTTGGAAAGTTGTGCGCCCAGAGTTGGAAAGCTGGGGCGATGACGCCGCTGGTGTAGTTGGCGGCGAACCCATAGATGGCAGCAACAACCAAGGCGGCGAGCTTTCTCCAGGCTGTAAAGTTCAGAGGATCTCGAGGGTCGTCGGTTAAAGGTGGGATGCTCGCAAGCTCATGGTCAGTGTGTTCATGCTCGCCTGGGTCATGTCAGTAAGGGGGGTTGTGGAACGAGTGGGGAGAGCACGAACGATGAATATGAACAGTTCCAGGAGGAGTGGCTGCATCAACAGCCTCGTTAGACAAGGCGAATGCCTCTTTCCAAGATGTCATGATGGAGGATTGCAGCTAGTTTAGATTTGAGAGGGCAAGAATCTACCTCTCCGCTCCTCAAGGACACGGCCGAATATGTACTCAGGAGTTCGCCAAGATAACCCCCCAGAGTTCCCCAGATTACCCCAGATCTAGAGCTGTCAGCGGGACCAACCACATGGCAAAGACATTAAGGTTTGCTGCACGCTCCGGCACTTTCGTTCGGGGCTGAGTCTGTATCGGCTCCACCCTCCCGGTGGCCACTCGGGGCCGATAACGTCGTCTGCGAATAAGAAGGGACTTAACGCCGCTTACATTATCTACTGAGCATTATTTTAACTACTTATTTAGTCTTGGCGCTCTCTCAGGGTCGTTCCAAAATGCGCATTGCAGAGGCCGGGCATTGTCCACCTCGACCACGGTGAAATCTCCCGGGTTCACAACAATCTGACTCCCACCTCGAGCTTCATACTGTGGCCACTCGACACTCCCCTCACGTCGGTGCCGGTTCGGGTCCCCCGTAAGAACAAAACTGTTGATGTAACTATAGTAAATCTGGGCCGTATCCCTGTACGGAACGGCCGGGTCGTTCCAAAGATAAGCAAAATCGGAGGCATGGGGAATACCGCGCCAAGACTGTGCGGCGAGTGGGTGATCGGGAGTGTTGAAACGGAGCCTCCACGTTGGAACGCCTGCTGCAGATGTTCGAGAGGCCGTCTCGCGGCTGGGACAGATGTAGGCCATGTCAGACCACGAAGCTGAGATACGATTGTACTGCGTGCTGTTTGGAGACATGGCCCAGGGAGAATCGGGATGCGTGACTGGATCCGGGTAGAGCTCGTTCAAGATGGCGAGGTCGGTGACATTGAGATCGGGACTCATGCGATGCCAGAACTGGATAAAGTCGTCGTTGGTCTGCAAGTTTCCTGGTGTGTAATACTTGCCCTCATCCGTAGTGTAAGTTGTTATGATGGGTAGATGATGGAATGTTCCGTCGATGCCGCTCTCCGATCCTGATTTCTCAAGGAAACGTCCACCGAGTGCCGGTTGCCAGGGCCAGTCCAAGAGATTCTTGGCATTTTCATATCGCTTCGCAGCCACCTCTCTTATCTTTTCTGCAGGAGCATTGATAAGACAGCCCATTTGCTCCGAGTCGTCAACCTCAACTGAGCAACCAATATGTTGCATCAAAGCTGCAAAGTCCTTCTTGTATCGCGGGTACTCCGGAGAAGGAAACGCGCGAGCAGTAGGAGAACCAGACTGAAGTATCGCCCTCGCAAAAAGCGGCTTATCCTTATCGACGCCATAATTATGAAAATAGTGGAATGCCGTAGAATGAGCACCGGCCGAGAGACCACCGAGTGTGATCTGCTCAGGATCTCCCCCGAAAGAGCTCAAATGGCGCTGCAAGAACTCCAAGAAGAAATGTTGATCCTGAAGTCCAAGGTTCATGAGACCCTGACGTTTAAAAAGGCCGCTTGGGAGAAATCCAAAGGCGTTAAGTCGATAGTTGAAGGAAATGACGACTATTGGCTTTGCAGATGATGCTACAAAGGCTGCGCCGTCAATGTCGCGGGCTGAAAATGACGCAAAGCCACCACCGTGAATCCAAACCAAGGTGGGCAGCTTTTCGTCAAGAGGAATGCCATTGGTGCGGTATACGTTAAAGGACAGACAGGCTTCGCTTTGTTGGTCGGGATATGGATATTTCAAGTCTTGAAGACAGATTGGGCCATATTGAGAGGCGTTTTTGACTCCCTCGAAAGCATCGGGTTGTGCTTCCAATGGCCGAAATCGCCTGTTTCCGATAGGTTGCTGGGCGTAGTCTATTCCAAGCCACGCATCAACCTCTTGTGGCAGTTTATGCTTACTCAAGGTGTTTGATATAGAGACTCCAGAGAAAGTGCCATAGTCTTCGAGACTGACTTGTGGGACGGCTGCGGCTGAGGTGGTGCAGGAATAATGCAAAAGAGGGCTAAAGAGGGCTAGGCTGGTTGTGAATAGCACCATATTGACTGCTTCATGGATACGGATAAGAGTTCTCCTTGGTCGGATAGACGGCTATTTGTTTACTCTGAATTCTTCGTTGCTGGCGTATCAGGACGTTGTCGGCCTCGTGTTTTGATGGCCGAGATCGGCGTGCCGTGAAGAGTGAAGCTGCATACCCCGCCAAGATTATTGCCGAGACAGGTAACTCCAAGAGCGCGAGAATGCCCATCGCTTTGACATCAGTAGGACTTCTGCACACTTCCTCTGCTCAACCATCTCCGGCTAAGCTAGAAACAGACAATACTTAGCATTTTCCCAAAAGCATTACCCAGGAGCTCGTCATTGTCGCTGAGATAATTAGTTGACTGGTCTTTCTTGAATTCTATCGCGTAAGTTCGGATTCCAAAAGTGTCTCCGATTATTAAACTTCCACTTATGTCCGCACTTCGGAGGGTGGTTGACGAACAACTGTCCTTCATCAACGCGGGTGAGTTCAAAGGCATCTCTTGACAGATGTACAGTTTATAAGGTGCGTCATATTAACTCGTTCACTGTCAAATCAGACTACCTTCTTGCTATAAACTGTTAATGTTACTCGCTTTTCAAGCCTTGACTGCCTATGTCAAGGAGAATAGTTGAACTTAAATCCATGATTGAAAAGCAATGGCGGATGTAGTAGGGGGACTAGGTTCCGATAGAAATGGACAGCAACTAGGTATATAGGTAGCCACAGTCAAAGCTGATGAATTATGCCGTACGAGCTTATCAATCCAGCCCCAGTAGAAACTCCCGCATAAACTTAGACATGACAGCCGCGCCCCTCTCTTGATCCCCCCTCGTGACTTGAGAATCGAATAATTCCTGGTCAATAAATCCCTGCTCAAGAAGGTAGTCTGCCAGACACCGTACTGCGAATGAATCAAACTCTGGATGGCCTTGGTATCCTAACACCCTGCCTTTCTGATACATGACCTGTACCTCGCACTGGGAGCTAGAAGCGAGGTTATCGAGATTCGGCGGTAGACTGGACACACAGTCGCGATGGAACTGGGGGATGTTCTGCGATGGGTTAGTAAAACTACAAGCATGATTTATATCAACAGGCCAAACCAGTGTTTTTGTCCCAAGAATGGCTACACCCTGAGACGACGGGGTGACTTCCTGCATGCCCAGTTCGTATCCGCCAGGGTTGAGAGTGACCTGACCACCTAGCGCTCTTGCGATGATTTGGTGACCATAGCAGAACCCAGCGACGGGGATGTCGGCATGATATGCTTGTTTGATATAGTCCAACACTGACGGAACCCAAGGATCGTTCTCGAATGCGGAATACTCTGTTTACATTATCAGCGCATCTCTCCATGAAGCATGTTTTACACTGGTGTCTCACTGCTCCCAGCAATCATGATGGCGCTGATCTCGGATAGTCGAGGATATTCATAGCTCTCGAGAACCTGATGCTTCTTGATTTCGACCTCTGGATTGGGTTTCACGTCGCCAAAGACAAACCGAACCAGAATGTCTCCGTATGTTCCATACTCTTTACGGATCACATCAGGAGGCTCTTCGAATGCGAGCACAAGGATTCGATGCGAGCTGGTCATGCTACCCTGGGTTAGGTGTCCAAGATCTGTTAGCAAGTGTTAAAGATCAGTGTTAAACCCGTTCTAGCAACTAGGAGTGTAAGGAACTCGGCCCAACTGAAGAAGTAAAATGAGTTGGCGTTATTGAAGAATTGCGTGGGCTTCAAACGGTCAGGCATGTGACCCACGAGGGTGGTTGACAAGGCGGAAGAACCCCTCTCTGTCGTGAGGCCCTCCACTCTCCTCACTTTTTTTGCCGTTTAAAGACTAGGCGCGTTCCCAGGCAAGCCAGCTTCAGCTGCTGTCATTTATGACAAGGGTTTGATAACAGGTATGATATGGATTTAGTAACGAGCCTGTCGTGTGACACGGAGTCGAAATGGAGCATCATATTGATGTGGCATTCTCCGAGGGAAATCCGACACCAGAGTTTTGTGCGCTATCTCCCATTGTAAATTCTCATTCTCACTTCGTCTGGAGAAATCAGCGGACTGAAACATATATATAATCCAGTCGTCTCTGGCTGTCTACATCGACGCTCACTTATTATCCATGTCGATTAGGATCTTGACATGATTCTCCTTGTCATTGATCAGCGCCTCAATCCCATCCTCGACAACATTCTCGAGTTTGATCCTCCTAGTAATCATGCATCCAGGTTTGATAGCACCTTTGAATATGTCAATAACATTTCGAGCAACTGAAGAGGCCGAGACTGGAGAAACTCACCCGTCGCCATCTTGTCAATAACGGCATTAAAGTCGACATCTTGGTATCCGAGAACAGATTTATAACAGCTCTCCTTCCATGTGATCCAGTTCGGGTTGAAAGCAATCTCTTTTTCCCAGATGGCAACGTTGACAATGGTTCCTTTTGTTCGGACAGCATCACAAGAGCCTTTGATCCTTCATTTTGTTAGTGTAACTTGTCATAAGTGGGAGTGATCAACCTACGTAGATGGGACCCCAGCGCAATCAAATACCACATCGGCACCCTTTCCATTCGTCAACTCAAGAACTACCTTTGTCACATCATTCTTGGTTGGGTCGATAACCCGAGTCGCACCGAATTGCCGTGCAAAATCTTGCCTGGCAGCTGCAACCTCGGACACAATAATTTCCTTGACTCCTTTCCCTTTGAGGCATAGAACCGTTGCTAGACCGATAGGGCCGCCCCCAAAGATTAGAGCAACCGAGTCAGGACTGATTTCGTTCGAGGCAGCGGAGACGGCGTGCCAAGAGGTGGACAGAGGTTCGACAAGAGCGGCTTCTTCAAGGGTGATATGGCTCGGGATGGGAAAGACACGCTCTGCATCGACGCAAACAGCTTCGCTCAATCCACCGCCGCCTCCACTCAAGCCAAGGAAACCTCCCGAGGGGCAAACATTCTCGGAGCCTCCTCCACACGCCGCGCATCTGCCGCAGAATAGTGTTGGACGAATAGCACATGCTTGGCCAATCTTGTAATTGCCTTGAACTCCAGGCCCAATCTCCTTGATGCATCCAGAAAATTCATGACCAAACGTGACAGGGATGGTGTCGTGGGTGATGGGATGAGGAGTGGTGGGACAAAAGGTTGGCCCGCCGAGATACTCGTGGAGGTCAGTTCCGCAGATACCAACAAAAGCAGGGGCAATCTGATAGCAATGGCGGTTAGAGTTCAGATTTTAAGTATAATTCTTTTGGGGTTCGTACCTTGATTTGACCCAGACCAACCGCAGGTTCAGGGATTTCTTCGATGCGAATATCCCCCTTTCCGTAATAGCGAGCAGCTCTCATGGTATTTGGTTCACGTGAGATGCGCGGATTTGAGAGATGAGAGATAGAAGGTTCAATAGGAATATATTTAAGACAATATAGGTGCCCTGGCTGCTGTTGTTTGACCGTCTCCCCCGGATTTATAGTTGACTACGTTGACCAACATGCGTCATATCTCAACTGCCACGGTATGCACAGGCACTCGGTCATGATCCGTATGCCCGGCTCTCACTCTGAGAATTCTTGCGTCTTGGCTGCCTCATACTGGAAACGCCATCGGTTCGAGAGCGGCAGACAAACAATGATGCCCAACCGGTGACAGTTGAACGCTGGGCCCTCGATGAGTAGGAGAAACTGGCCTTTCCATTTTGGGGCAAATTCATGAGCATGTTTTGAAATCTTGGAGTGAGGGGTTATTGCATTCGGAGATCGGATCAAGACTTGGCGGCGGGTTTCTCTACCCTTGTTGACCGACCTCTCCGACATGATAGAGGGCTGGCTGTTCCGTATCTTCCGGGTACATCGGCGACATGGAGTGACTGATATCTCGTTCGGCAGATAAGATTACATTCTTATCTTCCAACTATCAAGAGAGTATCACTATCCAGATACATTAATGACGTTCCGTGATAAGTTTTAGAAAGACACGCAAGGGATCAAGTTCAACAATAGAGCAGCACATCCACGCCTCTCTTCCTCCTAATTCTTATCAGGTACAGGTAGTAAGGTTAAATACTGAAAGTCCTGGTACATCATTCACTGTTCGCCTCGTCAAGAGACTCCTGTAGTCTGTAATACTCCTGGAGCATCCGTCTTGTCAGCCTTCTAGCCAGCCCTGATTTCCACCCCAAGCACCACAAAGCCCTCAGACAGGCATCAAGCCTCATCAAACTGTCTTTCATGCCTTGATGTTTGTTGAAATCCTGATGATGGATCCCTTCCTGACCCCATAAGTCTGCAGCCAGGGATAGATAGTAAAGGGAAGCTTTCATGAATCCTCTTATAAAGATTGCTGTGCATGGCTCAGTCAATAGTGGACTTTCTTGGACCGCAAAATGATACCCAAGTAGCACTTCTTCTGATGCCGTGTCTGCGCTGGCAAGCTCTGATAGCTCCAAGGCGCCGTTCATCCTGATTCTAGCCACAAAGTCGATACTCCGACGTGCCTGAGCAGCTGTATTATTAGACAGCCCTTTGCCATCTATCAGGTCGATCAAGTCTGCGAGTAGCAGCATGCCTAGGTTCCAGGCAACGTGAATGCAGACAAACCAACTCTTGAGTCGTGGTGGCACAGAGCCATAGTTTCTGACCAGGCCAGAAAAGAAGGGGCTATATGTCATGTCCCAGTAGCGACAGACCGAAACTGCACCCTGTAGGCAGTTCTCGACGCTTCGCTTGCTTTCGTTGTTCTTTATGGCATTTTGAAGGTAGAAGACGTATCGGTAGAGGATAATCTTGATGGGCGTGGACTTGATGATGGCCTTGGCGGCGGTGGCATACGAGCAAGGCCAGCGCGGTACCTGGGGAGAGTCTGGATCATCGTGGAGGAACATGTCGAGTTTCCAACGATAGTTGACTTGTAAGGCTCCTGAAGAGCCCTGGGCTGGCAAATGCTGTTTCAGGGCATCCATCATGCAGTCTTCGTCTGCCAAGACCACAGGCCTCTCATTCATCGGCGAGCACACCGTATCGTGCATCACTAAAAGCCAGTAGAGAAAGCCAATCCCTTGTCTGTCTTGGGGACTGAATTTGGGCTCACTCTCTTGAAAGAGACCGGCTTCACTCGTATCAAATCGGTACTTGAGAGCATGCGCCTTTCGAACCGCTCTATCAAGGTAGACGGACGAGTTTTCTTGCGAGAAGATGCGGGCGATTTCGGACTTGAGTGTATCTTGCTGAGAACTCAAGGAACCGATTCCGACTGCTGAGGTAAAGTCATCATCGGTCCACGGCCTCTGCGTCAAGCCAAATATGAACTCTGCATAGATGACCCTAAAGCACTCAAGCTCAGAGACCTCCTGCAGAGCTATCCTCGCCTGCTTCCACAGCAAGTCTTGAAGGCTCTGCTCCAATCCCAGAGCCAACCTCTCTGCGGGACTGTCGAAGTGGCTAGGGGAGGCAGAAGGGAATGCTTCGGTGCGTTGACCACCCTCGGCCCATTGTGACGAAAATGACATGATGGCAAGCTCAAGCGCTCTTGATGCGGCCCTGTTTTCGGTGGGTGTCAGATGAATCATGGCCGGCTGAGCTGCTCGATCAAGGCGGAGAACGCATTGATACATCCTGTTGGACCATGAAGTGCCCCATTCTGGTGATGGGCTGTCTTTTCTGTTCGGATCGCCCAAGACCGGTGGCTTATACATGTCGGATGTCATATATGGGCATGTACTATCCGTGACCCAGCAGGCGAGGTTGTTCTCCATCACGTCGTGGTAGATTTGCAACAGGCTTTGAACAAGAGGCTGGTTACTCGAGGATGATGCAAGGCTGGACTCTGTGCTGAATGGTGAAGGTGGTGCGGCGGGTCTTCTAAGTATGTGAGCTGGGGGCCTTTGTCGTGCCGGCTCATATATCTGAGACCTCGACGAGTTGGTCGAGGAGGTGCTGGTGTTTGGGGTGCCTGGGGCCAAGTCTGCTCGACTCACGCCGTGCAGCCTCAGTGGGACGTTCGAGGCTGGAGACGTGACATCTTGGTCTGCAGATGCCGCCCAGCTTGAGTTGAAAGAACATTCCTTCAGCGTTCTCTTGCAATAAGTGCAGGGTTGAAGGGTTTTCTTGAATGTGCCATGGAAAGTCCAGGGCAAAGACGTTGATCCAGCAGGGACCCGTTGGGCAGCATTCAAAACGTAACCATCGCAACGTTTCTTGGATCTTTTGCATTGGACGCAGGCTTGTGACTGCTTTCTTGCTTTTGCTGCGACCATGGTGCGATCAAGGGACTTGTTGTTGAAAGCTGGGACTGTCAACATGGGAAGATAGGAGAAGCAAACCCAGGCTGAGGTGGTCGTCTCCAGTAATAAACATGCTTTGCGAATCGGCCCCCTCCCAGTCACATCGGTCTTGACAGAAGCTTAGGTTGAAATCTACTTCCTGACCAAAGCCACTCACATGAGGCCTTCCCCTCATGCTCATATCCCGCACTGGCCGCTGGGATCCGCATTGACATGCACGCGGGGACAGTCAGGGCTTCGGTCTGCCAAGTCTGGGGGTGGCATTGGAGCTAATGCAGCAGTGCATCGGTTGAAGGCTGAGTGTGATGGAATTCGTAATGATCTTGCATCACGAGGTGCCAGACGTTTGAGGCTACGAGAGGCCACTCAACATTGCCGGTGGTCCGG
This sequence comes from Fusarium papillatum, assembly GCA_013186395.1. NCBI lineage: Eukaryota > Fungi > Ascomycota > Sordariomycetes > Hypocreales > Nectriaceae > Fusarium > Fusarium papillatum. The sequence goes on along the minus strand of JABCKC010000607.1, from coordinate 2,976 downwards.
AGCAACTCCCGACCCCAACCTCCGATCTTGGAGTTTGACTATGGACGCAGCAATGGACAGGGATCGGGGGTTGCATTTGTCGTATCCTAGTGAGGGCAAGGAGATGCAGCCGACGTATCATCACGATTAGGTAGGTAGTGAATTGTGCACCCCCCAGCCCTTAAAGGCCTCACTAGTGAACCAACCGAAAAAAGCATACGTTTAGTACCTCATGATAACAAGTCGCGTACAGGAGGTGATTCGAGATCAACACATGAGTAAGACAGATATAGCTAGGCCGGCAAGATATCTTTGCTTTCAGCGCTGAGCTAGACATTAAATCCCCCTTTCACCGACCTTACCCAATTGGGTAAAAAGGGTGAGCACCCCCTGGCGACATCTCCATTCCTAGCTCGTGGCGAACGACACAAACCTAGACGACCTGACGACTTTGTGGGGAACATGAAGCTAATGCGATAAGGAAACGCGGAGAACCTTGTTCTTGATCAAGGGGAGACAGCAGCTTGATATCATCATCATGTAGCTTATCTCGGTCAGCATGGATGATGTGTTGCTATCGGGGGAGCGGCTGCGAGGCGATAACTAACCATCTCGCGATGGACGAGGGACGTGGTGCATTCCGAGACTAAGGGTGAAATTCTATTTAACCTGCTGGCGCTCTTTGTCCTTGATGCCTACTATTCTATCGTTGAACCATCAACTACTTCCAACATAACTGCACAATGCCGTCGGCCGATCCATCCTTCGATTCGCCTCTCACTCCGGCGGATCAAGCTCTTGCAAATCTGGGCTACCAAAACGAGCTGAAGAGAACTCTGTCCATATGGACCATCCTAGGATTGTATGTCACCCCCATCATTACCCTTCACAAGTTGATCTAACTCGTATGTGATTATAGATCCGTCGCCATCATGGCTGTTCCATACGGCCTGTCAATCACCCTCTACATCACGCTCATCAACGGCCAGTCAGTGACCATGCTCTGGGGCTGGGTCTTTGTAACCCTCGTCTCCATCTGCATTGCCGCCTCCCTCGCCGAGATCTGCGCCGTATACCCTACAGCCGGAGGACCCTACTTTTGGGCTGCCATGGTTTCAACCAAGAAATACGCCCCCGTGGCCTCCTGGATCACCGGGTGGCTCAACCTGGTGGGAAACTTTCTCGTCACTACTAGCATCAACTTTGGCGGTGCGCAGGTTGTCCTGTCGGCGGCGACGTTGTGGCATGGTGATTTTGTGCCGACGGCCTGGCAGACTATCTCGGCTTTTGCAGGCTTCACAATCTTTGCAGCTGCTGTCAACATCTTTGGGAGTAGGTTCCTGAACGCCATCAACGTTGCTGCCATGCTTTGGATCACGGCTTCGGTCATTGTACTCGTGGCGGTGCTGCTTGGCATGGCTGAGGAGCGACGACCTGCCAGTTTTGTCTTTGCCAATTATGATGCTTCTGCAAGTGGCTGGCCTACAGGATGGTCATTCTTCGTCGGCCTTCTCCAGGGCGGATACGTCATGCTCGGCTATGGCATGGTGGCGTCTCTTTGCGAGGAGGTTGAGAACCCCCATCTTCAAGTCCCCAGAGCCATGGTCATCTCGGTTGTCGTCTCTGGGGTGATTGGCTTGGTGTATCTCATCCCTGTCCTCTTCACACTTCCCGACATTGCCAGTCTGCTGGCCGTCACGAGCAACCAGCCGGTTGGTATCATGTTCAAGATGATAACTGGTTCAGACGCGGCAGCTCTGGGTCTGCTTCTCCTCTTGATCGTCATCTATCTCTTCTGCAGCATTGGGGCTTTTACAGCCTCTAGTCGATACACATATGCTTTTGCACGAGATGGGGCCATCCCTTACCACCAGTTGTGGTCCCGTATTAATAAGAAGTTGGAGATGCCGCTCTGGGCCATGCTTCTTAACGTCATCGTTAATATTCTCCTCGGCCTCATCTATTTTGGCTCCTCTGCAGCGTTCAATTCCTTCACTGGAACAGCCACCATCTGCTTATCGACCTCATATGCAGCGCCCATCCTGATCTCGCTGCTCCGACGGCGGAAACCAGTTTCTGGATCCTGCTGGTCTCTTAGGCCGTTTGGTTTCATCATCAATCTCGTATCCGTCGTGTGGATTTTTTTCTCCATCATTCTCTTTTGCATGCCTGTTTCCCTACCCGTCACTGCAAGCACTATGAACTATTCTAGCGTTGTATTTACTGGTTTTGCTGTCATCAGTCTTGTCTGGTATATCATTTATGGGCGAACACACTATAAAGGGCCTGTGGCAAGCATTGAAGAGGTCCATGTTCCTGGTGTCGAAGTTTACGATTCTCAGCCAGACTCGCTGGCAGAGGAGGGTAAGAAGTCTTGACTGGTGGCGTGATTCATGAAGCAGGCATGGCTCTTTGGTGGACGGTAAGAATGATCAGAGAGGTAGAACAGACGTCTCGACATTAAATGAAACAGCTTCTACCTAAATTAGCTATTAATAGTAGCTCATAACTGATGTTGAGTCGTCCCGTGGAATAGTGGTTGGCGCCTAGCTTCTTGAGCGCCCTTGGTATCTGGAGCTTGTGCAAACACATGAGCCCTTCACAAGAGATAATGGGCGAGGTGTTCACATGTGTCAAGCCCGTCATGTGCCGAGGGCTATAATTCTTGTCGCGTGAAATACATCATGGCTACAAGACCAGTGTCTTGGCTATTAACACGACATGATCATCAGGAACAAGGAAATAGTGCGCACGCAGAACTGTAGCTAAAACTTTGTACTTCTTCAGAAGATCCAAGATACATCGTGTTTATTTTCCCTGCGAGACAATACCCCAACCTGAGCCCAGACCATCCTTCACGGCCTGCTCTGCAGCAGCCATATTGGATGCGAGAGCACCAGGTCCTGAAGGACCCGGATCATGGTAAGGAAACACAGGTCTAGCTCGACCCTTTGTTATCTCAAGGATGGTACCTCCTTCGATAAGTATGCTGTTATC
>JABCKC010000606.1:0-13119 GCA_013186395.1 Fusarium papillatum | reverse complement strand
GTTTAATACTATCCTATATTAGCCCCCGCTGCGCTGCTTAAAGTGCGGTCCTTTTATTACTACGATATAAGAAAGGCAGGGATATTCCTCACTGTAATTGGCTGTAGAAATCCTACCCCTGCTCGTGGCGTTTTTAGCGTGGGGCAAAACTTTCTGGCCCTACCTCCGTACTCCGTACCTGGTTCGGGCTCGCTGGAGTCGGCCCCCGAGTAAAGGGATAAAGCATACCTCTACACATGCTGTCGCTCGCCGACTGCTCCGACCTCCGAATGGTCTGTGTCAGCGAGTTTGCGTATAAACAATGACCAGACAATACTTCCGCTCTTTCTTCTCTCCATCTATCCAACCACTTATTCTCCACTTATTCCCTTCACACTTTGCTAGACCAACCAACGTGTCCGGACAGTCACCATTCTTTTAACCATGGCTTCTGATGGTGGAAAACCTGAAGACGTTTCAGGTACAAGCTTCGGATACCTCTACCACCATTTGTTCCTGCCTCCAAAACTTCCAGGTGCAGACGACACCTCTCAGAAGAACGACACAACACTTTTGCAATTCGTTCAGCGGTCATTGAAGCGTTTTCTCCCCGGACACCATGATCAGGAGGCGCTGAAGGCCGGTGTCTCTGTTTTGATGTCCCTGAAGACATCAAAGAACCCTCAAGGATATCTGAAGGATGTTGCTGTCAGAGATATTCTGAAGGAACTTTCTCCCAAAGGTACGTTTTTTGAATTTGATTAGGCTGCAGAAAGCAAGCTCACCCATTTCTTATAGCACCTGTAGCAGCACTACAAATCACCGAACAAAATGCTGGCGTTTTTATCAGCAGAAGCTCCGACTCGGTATGCTTCGAAGTTTTTGAGCTGTCACCAAGAAACGAGGCTGTGATGTCGATACAAGGACGACTCGTGCGCCATTTCCCGGCAACTGCAGTCGAGATCACGGCCGCTGATTTCGAAAGTCAAGACTTTCAGATGGTCATGGCCAAAACTCTTGCCAAAATGAGTCAGCAGACTGTACGAGAGACTAGGCAGGTGAACAAGAAAGAAAACCGTGAGAAGAAGGACAACAACGAGACACCCGATCCGATGATCGTTACCGAACTTCTTGTAAGCATCCTCCGAGGATGTGGTAAGGAAGTTGCTGTGGAAAAAATCTGCAAAAACACCCGCGATGATGTCATCTGGAAAGACGGCAAAGTCCCTTGGCGTCGCTCTTCGACTTGGCTTCTCGTTCGAGTAGCCCTACAGTTGTCTATGACACGACTTTCTGCGACTGGGCAAAACACGTACAAAGAGTTCATGGTCTTTCTCATGGCTCAGGTTCTCCAAGCTGCCAACGAACAGCAGAAAGTTTCCAGCGAAATCCTTCAAACCATGTCCAATAAGGTTTCGCGTCGTCTTTGCAAGCTTCAGAGACCGAGCGATGGGCCTTGGCTGGTTACTATCCGAGATATCGTCTCACAAACCTCGGGGATTCTACAAAAACGATGGAGGTTTATCGCCGATCGAGCTGAACCGCCATTGAGCATGAGTGAATTATGCAAGTTCAAGATTGACGATAATATCACCTTCTCCCTGAAAGACATGGAAACTTTCATCAGGTCAACGACTCAGCGAAAAGCGGAGGTTCCCAACCCCCGGTTTCGTCCGACTTCGGAACTCAACTCATTGCCCCAGAACCAGTTGCCATCCGTTGGAGATTGGAGTGAGAATTATTTACCTTTTAAGCTCCTTGAGCTTGAGTCGTGGGTGGCAGAAAACCTTCAAACATGGATCGATCACAATATGAGAAACGCAGATAATCCGGTGCGGGATTTGAGAATTTTGATCGAGGCCTACCACACCAAGGCAGCTAGCTATTACTCTGGACGCCCTGAGGGAGCTTCACGGATGATTCTCACCATCTCAGAACTCTGGTATGCCGCAGATGTAGCCGCTACCCAAGAGCTTCCCCTTTTGGCAGATTACAATCCAGAGATTCCAGTCGTCCTGTGGCAAGCCCTCTTGCTTGGTCCATTGCAGGACATGGAGAGGCTTCAACGTCTTGAAAACTACATCTCGAATCGTGTGAAAGTTGCAGAGAAAGCGGATAGGCCTTCCATTCTTGGCTCATTTGGGTCGCCCGGCTCCTTCGCTGTCGAATTCTTTCGCAACTCGACTCGGCATCAGCAAATCAAATACGAGATTGAAGCGGAGGCCGCGGCCAAGAGACGTGAGAAACGCGAAGAGTTTCGAAAAGCTAAGACGGAGTATGTCAAGCTGATGCAGAAGCACGCAGAGAGCGAGTGCGATGTAACTACAAAGCGGGACGCGGCAGGGGTGATGTACATTCACCCTTCTTCATGCCGACGGTGTGGCTTCGAATCAAAGGCCAATGCCTTGGGAGTATTTGTGCACGAATGGCCCCTACCGCATGACGAACTCGAAGCGCAGGCTACTGTGTTCGAAATGGTTGCTCCTGTCACTTTCTCTGAATGGAGAGACTTGACAGTCCACCTCATCAACGACGTCCTCCTGTGTCACCCGGAAAAAACATCAACTCCACAGACCACCTACTCCTTGAAGTCATATCAACCTCTGAAGCCCTGGCACGCAACCAAAACGAACTACCGCATTCATCTGCGGTCAGGAGCCAAGCCCAACGCTGTGATCCATCGACGGGCACTGCCTGTCGGGCAAGCTGCCGAGTCGGATATCTGTCTGAACAGCGGACTTGTGTACGAGTACTATGACGAGACATTAAACTCATTCTCCTGCGACCTAGCCTTGACGGATGACCTATCTGAACTGTGTACATTCAAGCTCCCCAAGAGAGCTCATGTACTGGGTAAATTCCTCCGTCGCAATTGGAGAAAACCTGATGGCCAGACACCCAATGAGGGCATTATCAGCCAATTCGAGTGCCCTGAGTGGATGCCTTTATGCGAATTCAAGGCACTTGTCGGGATGGCATATGGCCATAAGATTCAGTGGATGAACATACTAACGGAGCTGGCTATGCCGAACATCGATTTCAATAAACGCGAAACGGCAATCTTTTTGCTCCAGATGAGCCTGCAAGCCGGCCCAGAGTCCTCATCAGCCACCCGATCCACCCACTCACGACCATGCGATGAGTTATTTGGACGCAAAATTCTGCAGAGCTTGTCTGGCTGCGTTTTACGTATGCAGGAGAATTGGGACTCGTACACTGCCTTGTGGTCATTCACATTCCTGACTGCGCGACTTTTGTCACTGGTTTCCAAGGACCTATCGCGGCCTTTCCTGGATCTTCTCGAGCAGTGCCGGGAGACATCTTACTCCTGGGTAAAGACACTCCTCGAGCGAGTGGAGGATACTAGCGACGACGTGCGGAGGAGGGAACTTTTGGAAACGGCTTCGAGCATCGCATTGGTCTGCATTGATTCATTCAACGTTGACGATGGATTTCTGCATCAGATCTTGGCCAGTTCTCAACAGGCGGCTATTCTGGTCGAATGCTCTATCATAGTCCATGAGAATCTTTCATTGAAGAGTGGTGATGACCAGATCTTTCAGGATGTTATGCTTGACAGATGGAGGCGCACTATGTATCGGGCCAGGCCTATCATGGATGAGCAGATTGCCTCGGGTAGCAGCTCGTTTCTTTCCGATGCCGTTCATCAACGCTGGCGGTACTTCCAGCCCACCTCATCTTGGAGCCTCTCTACGGGGACAAAGTGTTGGTACCAAACGGCCATGGAACATCTCAAGATGCACCTCAACATATTGACTGGAGAGCTACTTGTCAACGATCTACCTCTTTCCCGCCTACCCGCGGACTACGAAACCCATCATGAGTATAAGAGGATATTCGGCGATCTTTTACACAACGTTATGCCAAGCACGAGCTCGGGCATGATTTTCTGCACAACCCGGCTCCTCCAAGGCTACACGGTCCATTTTGGGAGGGAAAGACAAGACTTGCTCCTCCGTCTGGAGAATGACACGTCTTGCTACGATTACATCCCTAGTCGAGTCTTCGCCGGTCTACTCCCAGACTCTTTTGTCGATGAGTACGCGCACTGGTACAACAGCAAGACAGGTGCTGTGGAGTTTTGCCTCCTTAGCAATCCTTTTCCGGCTCGTTCATGCAAATGGTGCCTTGAGGAATGCGATGGATCTTGGAAACTACGCGGGCAAGAGGGAGTCTTGATGTTAGCGCCTGCGAGTGGTCTGGCTCAGTGCGTGGCGACTATCATGGCTGATCTGGAAACCCCGTTGAGCCTTCATATGCTTTATGATGCGAACAGGAGGCTACTTGATATCAGGATTCCAAGACTTGAGCTTGGGTTTTTCTTGAATGAGGGAGAATCAGTCATTCGATCTCGCCAATTCAGGGAGACGCAGGTTGACGAGGACCAGTCACTCGGCACTTTGGTGGGCCTCAAGAGCAAATTGGTGCTGCGAGGTAATCAGAATCCACCAATGAGATTGGTGCTGATTCCGGAGGGTGACGTCGAGATCAAGAAGAACAATAGCGATGTGGTTCACAATCACGTTACCGTGTGTGTACGCCACGGAACTGTCCGTCGTGTTCAGTCTTACCAGATCGATGATCTCCTCGGCCGCTTTGTCACTGAGACGAAGCTTGAAAGCAAGCTCTATCTTGCTTACCTTCATGCTCTGACTTCCTTTTGCCTTCCAGATCCGTTCATTGGGCGGCGAGGGACTGAAGAGGCCTTGGATATCCTTAGTTCTGCGTCAGTCCGGGCACCGATGGCGCTGAGTCCAATTGCTTACAACATCCTGAATCTCATCGCTGCGTTAGCTCCAAGCCGTCACTATCATCCGGACAACTCGAAGACGATGCAGAACGTTGTCTGGTCCTCACAGCTCCCAGTCTCGATTCAAGATGATCGGTTTCTCTTGATCACGGATGAGATCTCCAGGCGATCGGCCGAAGTCGGGTTTCTTTATCCGAACGCCGAACCTCAGCCATGCCGAAAGCTGAACACTGATGTGGATCTGGCTGTGCGGGCGATTTCCCGTAACGCTGCCCAATATGTCTCTGAGGACTGCCACGCGGGCGATGATGAGATCTATCAGTCAAGGGACAATACAAGGTCAGGGCGAGCAGCACGTGCAGCTACAGCGTCTCACCAGGCTTTCCACGGTGAACAGGGCCTAATGGCGCCTGTTTCAGGGGGACTTGCTCTCAGCTTGTACAAATTGATGGCCATGGGGAAAACGGCAAACCACAGAGGTGCCCCTCCAAAGCGAGATATGGAGTACGATTCTATGTGGCTCCAGAGACCAAGCTCTTACCTATCGTCATACTGGACTCAGCTGCACCATGCATTTCATGACAATCCGCAGTGGCTCAATAAGATGGAGTTGTCGGTTTGGATAGCGACAATAGCTTATTCGGCTGAACATGATGAGCAGATCACCCAAGCACTCCTCATGATGGCCTTGTCTCCCTCTGTGGCTGCTGCTCAATTGCCTTTGAACGAGGCACGCGACTTATCCAAGGGATACACCTTGCAGCCTGAAACGCTTGAGACCGCAGCAGCTCCGCACATGGTCAAGGTTAAGCATGGCCCAGAAGGAAAGTCACGCTCGAGAACCGCCAAGGGAGACGGAAAGGCTGCAGACCGACTGAAACGAGAATACGGCAAGGACAAGAAGCAGGCGATCAACATCTTCAGGGATAAACTTGCACGACAATGGCCCTGTCAAGTTCCCAAACAACCCAGCGACCACCACATGGAGGCCTACATCGACGTCGTACGGGCGACCAAGGCGATTCTTGCACCCTGGAGAATCTGGTGGGCTAACAAGAATTTCAAAGAATATTTGGAAAGATTTGTGGCTGCCCTGAAAGAGGTTCCATTGAGAGCGGCCTCTGCCGACCATCCATCTGTGGCACATGAGCTGCCGACTAAGCCACATCACAAAGGGTTTATGTCTGTCAGTGATCTTTTCCAACATGATGCCCCTGATACCGACAAGGTCCCCGAGTCGGCTATTCATGGCCTTGTGACCAAGGCTAGAGTAGAGACAGTGGAAAGGAAGGAGCTTGATGGCATTGTTGATTTCCTCGAGTCTCAGGCATCCTTTCAGTACGAACGCAATTATTTGAATGAGTTGCGACAGAGCCTGTCAAGTTTGAAGAGCTTCAGCCAAAACAGCTTGGTCGAGGATGATGTGCCCACTGCTCTTTTGCAAGATCATCTCGCACAATGCGAAAGTCGACACAAAGACGTGTACAACTCGCTTCGCAGCGCCGTACAGCCATTCTCCAAATCATCGAAGCTGCATAGCCCTCAGGATCTGGTAGAGGCAATTCTCTCCGAGGGTGGGAGTCAGCCGAGGATCACTCCCGTGTTCTTCCTGCAACAGCTTAGAAACTCAAGCTGGTCAAAACTGACAGCTGCTTGGAAGAGTGCTATAATCCAATATGGACTCGCAGTTGCAGCTCTGCAGAAGGCAAGGCGACTTATCCGATCGCAACATGACCCTGTTGATTTGCTCCGTGAGCTTGAGAATAGAGGGCATGAGAATTGGAGCCCTCATGATTATCCCGAGTGGCTGCTTATTGAATGCGAGAGTCAAATCACGATCCGGGAAGTCCAGCAGCAGATCGCCCAGCAGATGATCAGACCTCCGGGTCAAGACAATGCGGTGATGCAGCTGAACATGGGAGAGGGCAAATCGTCCGTTATTGTGCCTATTGTGGCTACTACTCTGGGGGACGGCTCGAAGCTGGTTCGCATTATCGTGGCTAAGCCCCAGGCTAAGCAGATGTATCAAATGCTATCCACTAAGCTCTCTGGCCTTGTCAACCGCCCGGTCTATCAATTACCCTTCTCTAGAGATGTCCAGATGGATATTGGCAGATGTGCTGCTATTCATCAGTTACTGGTTCGTTGCCAGAAAGAAGGAGGCATCTTACTTGTTCAACCAGAGCATTTACTATCGTTCCAGTTGATGGAGCTAGAACTCGAACTTGAAAGTCGGCCTGAGCTTGCCGAGCAAATGAAGACGACTAGGCTCTTTTTCGAAGATCATGCTCGGGATATAGTGGATGAAAGCGATGAAAACTTTAATGTTAAGTTTGAGCTTATATATACACTTGGACAACAGAGATCGGTCGAAGACAGTCCAGACCGATGGACTATTGTGCAAGAAGTTCTGAGTCTCGTCCACCACTTCGCCGCCGAGGTGAAAGAAGAACTTCCGCAGTCGATAGACCTGGATGAGAGACATGGCCATGTATTCCCAGTGATCCGCATCCTGCGCCGTGATGCTGAGGAAGCGATCTTTGGTCGCATAGCCGGTTTTATTTGTGAGACTGGCATACCCGGGTTTCCCATTGCATATCAACCTCCTGTCATTCGAAACGCTATCAGAAGATACATTACCCAGAGGAAACTATCAGTCGAGGAGGTAGAAGCTGTCGAACATAGTCGATTCTGGAACGGCAAAGTCATCAACCACGCCCTTCTGCTAAGAGGCCTTCTTGCCGGTGGTGTTCTTGCATTTGCTCTTGGCCAGAAGAGATGGAGGGTTAATTATGGCCTCGACTTGAACAGAGAGAAGAAGACTAGGCTTGCTATTCCTTATAAAGCCAAGGATAACCCAGCGCCTCGGTCAGAGTTCAGCCATCCTGACATCGTTGTCGTTCTTACCTGTCTGAGCTACTACTATGGTGGACTCAGAGACCAGGCCCTCTTTGACTCCCTAGAGCTTCTGACTCGATCAGATAATGCTGATTCGGAGTACCAGTCTTGGGTACAATCATGCCCGACAATGCCAGATGCATTCAAACATGTCCAAGGGATCAACACCAAGGATCATACCCATTGTGTGTCGACTGTTTTCCCTTACCTTCGATACAGCAAAGCCGCCATAGACTATTATCTGCACCGTATGGTTTTTCCTCAAGAGCTCAAGGAATTCCCGTATAAGCTTTCGGCGTCAGGATGGGATCTAGGCAAGAAGAAAAGGCACATTACTACCGGTTTCAGTGGCACAAATGATTCCAGATATATCCTCCCTCTCGATATCAGACAACTGAATCTCCCTGAGCAGAATCATACCAATGCACTTGTACTGGAGAATCTGCTATGCCCTGAGAATGGCATTACCCTGATGACGGACGAGATGGTAGGGGCGACTTTTCACAGCCAATATCTCCTGGAGACACTCGCAAACATGGACTCAAGGCCGCGGGTGATTTTGGATGTCGGTGCCCAGGTGGTCGATCTTACCAATCTGGAGTTGGCAAGAGCTTGGTTATGTCACTACGCAGATGACGAGAATACGCAAGCAGTCATCTTCTTCAATGACTTTGACGAGATTGTGGTGATGGATAAGAGTGGTAAGGTCGAGGAACTACAAACTTCGCCATTTGCAGATCAGTTAGACCAGTGCCTTGTCTTCCTCGACGAAGCTCATACCAGAGGCACAGATCTCAGATTGCCTACAAACTACCAGGCTGCAGTCACTCTTGGTGCGCACCTGACAAAGGACAGACTTGTTCAGGCATGTATGAGAATGCGAAAACTTGGGAGGGGACAGAGTGTGGTCTTCTTTATCCCACGAGAGATTGAACAGAAGATCCGCGTTCTTCAAGCCAAGAACCCTTCACCATCGGCAGACATCACCGTGGCAGACGTTATCTGCTGGGCTATCACTGAAACATGCACCGATCTGCGAAAGGCAGTCCCGCTTTGGCTGAGACAGGGCCTCCGGTTCACTGAGCACCAAGCTAGATGGGAGGGCCTGAAGATACAGACTGACGGGGACAGTCGACTCGAATACGTCAAACAGTTCATGGAAGATGAAGCCCAGAGCCTTGACAGGCGGTACCGTCCCCACCGAGCCAACAGCGACATCTTCTCAATGATCAGTCGCATGGATCCGCATGCCGCAACTGCTTTTGAGAGCCGATGCGTAGACTTTGGTCTAGGTGAGCTCGGAGACTCTTCATTCAACGAGGAGCAAGAACGGGAACTTTCGCCTGAGCTAGAGCAAGAACTGCAAGCCGTGAGACCTCCTCAGGCCGAGCCAGCAGAACATCAGGTACACCCGGGCCTGGAGGAGTTCATACTCAATGGAGTGTATCCCAAACATTCATTTCAGCCTGCTTTCATGTCTCTTGCAACTACATCAGCGGCGCAACATCTTGATATATCCGCGTTTCCTAGCAATATCGTCGTCACGCGCGACTTTGCCGAAACTGTCGACGAAGTGCTGGGTCACGTCGACTTTTCGGACTCATTCCAGAAACCCGTTCAGTGGATTCTGTCCGTCCAAAGAAACCCCAGTATACTCGTCATTGTTAGCCCTTACGAAGTTCAGCAACTACTCCCAGCCATTGAGCAGTCCAAGCATGTTGCACTGCACCTCTACTCCCCACGAATCAATGTAGGATACAAGTCACTTGACAACCTCGACTTGTACATCATATCGGGAATCAGGCTACTCCGACAGGTTTCAAGGCACGTTATCGGTCTCTTGTGCCAGTTCTCCGGTCAGCTGTACCTCTCATCATTTGAGGACTATGTGCAGCTCTGCGAGTCACTCGGTCTCGCTTGGAAGCCTGGTAACAACCAAGTCATGATTGGGCCGGACGGTTTTATACTGCCCGACCCAGCAGAAGGCGACATGGTGAACACCGCCAGGTTTTCGAAGAGCCCAGTGCCGTTCTTGAAAGCTCTCGTGGCGAATGTAAGACAGAACCACGGGGATATAGACAAAACTCACATGGGCAGGATTTTGGACGGAATGCGGTTACTAGAGAGTGATTTCGATCCATAGATAGACACATAGGTCATTATAGAAGTTTGGAGTGTACCGCCGGCTGTAATCCGCAGTAGTGTCGTCTCTGAACCGTCTCTGATTTGAAGGCTGGATTGACATCGTGATATTCAGTGTTTATAAGTCCCAGAGACACGACATCACTTTGCGGTGCCTTGATGAGACTGCAAATATCTGCGATAACAGCTGCTTTGCCCTCAGCCTGACGCAATGCTAGCAGAGCGATTCCTAAAGTGACAGTGGCTTTCCTGCCTCTTTGGTCACACTTTTTGCCTTGAAGATATATTGGCTTCCCCTTCTTGGGTCCTTTCCGCCATTGCGATGCTGAACAACGTTGGGAACGAGCTGAGGAGCTGGCTTTTTCACAAATGGGACCTGCTCATCCTGGCCCTCTTCGGCGGAGGAGTTTGACGGACCCTTTGGCATGGGCTTTAAAAGTCTCTTGGGCTTCGTCAGTTCTCTGAACTTATTTGTCCACGGCCTCTTTTTGTTAGACATTCCTGTATCCGTGACTGCCAGAAACGTGGAGGTAGGCACTGGTGCCAATTCACCATTCTCCACGACTTCAGCGGGCTCGTTCTGTTGCCTTCGAAGATCCTTGTCGCGATCTAGATCACGAAAATTACCTTGACATTGAGGCCGCGACCGATCTGCAGCTTCTAGCTCCCATCTAATCTGTTTTCGTCCCATTTTATCATCGCCGATTAGCAAAGCGAGTGCTGGTCCTTTCGGCTTGTCCCACTGCGCACCAAGCCCACAACGATGCTGTTCGTTGCAGCGGCAGTTGAGTCCTGCCTTCAAAGCGGAGTAGAGAACCTGGGATTGTCTTTGAAGTTTGATAAATCTATCTACGTCCTTTGACGTTGAATTATCACGGCCGTGACCGAAAGACGGGGCCTGGGCTGCGGACTGAATGTCGTGGGCGTTTCTAAGAATACGCTCGAGCTGTCGGTTTGCCTTGCTAGCACTGTCCAGAACAGGCTGTCTTCTCCGACAAAAGCTAATGCAGAGTTTAAGGATCTCGTCTTGCACAGGATTGGATGGTGTCCAAGCGTTCTCGGTCCTGTTAGATTGGCAGGCTAGGAGTATTGGGTCACAGGGACCTCACCTTGACGGGGATCATTTCATGGAGCTCATCCAGGGAAATTCTGAGCTCGTTCAATAGGCGCGTGAACAGAGGTAGTGCCTCTCTGAGATGATGTTTCAATTGGGCGACGATATCAGGATGACGCCAGAGTGAGGACTTGGACGAAGCTTTGAGAGAATTGCGCTCGTTGTCGGATAGATCGAGCGGCAGAAGTAAAAGATCTAGATTTTGTGTAAAAATAACATCCTCAAAGGTTATGGCGCGCACAAAGGCTTCGAAATCTGCCACCATCTCTCTATGCCCTGGAGGTAAAACTTGGTGGCCTTTGCGCCCTCGATTAGTAGAGGCAGCGCGCCAAGAACGATGCCGGCCACCTCGAACCCTGACATGGCGATAGGGTTGGGTTGCTGCTGCCGAGAAATGAATAGAGATTCGATGGAGTTTAGATCTGAAGGCTTCAGCCTAGGCTGTCAGCAATGTCGCCTCCTGTGATACTCAGATTGAGGGAGAGGTCAACAATCAGATGATGTTGATGAGGGGTTTGCTCGCAGGTACAATCCCAGCGAGTGGCATCCAATAGACGTTCATTTTCTTCAGCCTAGTCACATCATGAAATCTTGGGGGCTGTGCCAAATCAGGCTGAGGATGAATCCGGCTGCCGGATCCTGTAGGCCTTTCACTAGCCGAAGGAGAACGCTTCAATACGTTAATTAAACTAACCAAGGTACCTAGTGTCACCACTACGATTCCATGGTGTATTAGGATTACACTCATGGTAAAGCGAAAACTGAAAGAGGAGAGTATGAAAATGTAATGCTCCCTGTTTCGGAATAATTGACAATAATCGATCCGTGTTCCTCCTCCCGGTAGACCTCAGAAACTCATATCATTCCTTTGGCTGCATATGACCAGACCCAACTGGCGCCCCTCCTTCAACTGCATAAGCCATGCCTGGGGCCACCGGCCCGTTTTGACTTTGCTCGGCCCCGAATCCTCCTCCAGCGTTGCCCTGCTGTACGAAAATCGGCTGCTCGTGTGCTCCGGGTGCCTGTACAGGTCTCTGTCGTCTTCGCTGTATAAGAAGCCCGATCATCACCCCCAACACAAGCGCCGCCACAACTCCAACGACAATTCCGGCTATGACACCCCCAGAGAGGCTAGTATCGTTGTCACCGGTCGCCGGTTCTTCTGTGGGCTCGACGGGAGTACGCGTGGCGCCCGTAGATGTCCTGTCTGAGGATTGCCACATGATGACCCAGGCTGAGTGGGAGAGAGTACCCTCACTCATCGTCACTGTTTCCGTAGTGGTAATAGGTGTTATCGTAATGACAAGACTGCTGTCAGGGTCTAGCGGGGAAGAGTCGAGCACTGTACTCGTCAACTCGTCGTTGATAGTCACCCACGCGGTGCTGTCGTCCCAAGACTCAACATATACCTCAGTTGTCGTAGAGAGGGTGGGATTAGGTCGCCTGATAACTTCGAAATCTTTTGTCTTCTTATAGCACACGTCACTAGATGTGGTTAAGACAAAGCCGCTGTATGTGCCCAGGAGGCCAAAGTCAGCATTCATCGGAGCTCCATCATCTGGATATTCGGTGGGGTGACGTACCTCATACAACACCTCGCTGTGGTCGTGCCATCTCCAGATCCGACTCTCAGGGTTGTCCACCCATGAGGGCACAGCCCTGGACTGAACGTGAGTGCATGGCATTTCCCGGTGTCGTATCCCTTCGGTACGCAAGAGTACCACACAGGATCTCTCTCGTTCTGTACTGCGTTCGAGACACTTGAACCAGCATCACCACCAGCCCAAGTGTATGGATCGGTAAAGTGGGTAGAGCAGATAGAAGGGGGTGTAAACACGGTTGTTAAAGCCATAAAAGGCTCAACTTCGCTCAGATCGCTGCACGGAACGGACCACAGCCTCGACATGATGTCGAACGTTGCCGATCTTGGGAGATGGAGTCGTGACAGACCATGGTGAGAAGAGAAGAGAAGAGGGGAACCAGGGCGGGCTGGGGCAGCCTCGAAATTTAGATGTGTACCCAGATCAGGCTGTGGAGGATATTGGAATGAAACGCGGGGGCTGGAAGGTACTGCGCCTCCACTATTTGCACTTTCGTTCAGCTCTCATGTCACTGAGGTAGATGGGATAGGCTGAAGATGACTTGGCAGGCATGGGCATCATGCGTGTCTACGGAAAGGCTGACACTATTGGGCGCCATGTTTCAAGCTGTAAAG
>JABCKC010000605.1:0-30232 GCA_013186395.1 Fusarium papillatum | reverse complement strand
ATCTTATAGCTAATTCGTATCTTCAACAGGCTGGAAAGCTGCCCATAACTATGCCTCGTCGCGTCGCCGATAACCCCAGCGCCTTGAACTTCCTTTCAGAAGGTGGTCGCGTCCTTTACGGCGAAGACGTGCACGTCGGTTACCGCTGGTACGACACACTGGACATTGAGCCATTGTTCCCATCCGGCTACGGCTTGTCATACACAACCTTTGAGCTTTCTCAGATCAGTGTCATCCCAGACACAGAGAAGCAAGAAGTTGTTGTGTGGGCCAAGGTGGCAAACACGGGATCTCGAGCAGGCGCCGCTGTCCTACAAGCTTACGTCAAGCCGCCATCAGCAACACCTCTCACAGCTTCAGCCCGTGACACAATTACGAGGTCAAACAAAGAGCTCAAGGGCTTTACCAAGGTTTATCTGGAGCAAGGAGCCAACACAATCGCAGAAATCAAGCTAGATCTCCCCCGAGCAACAAGTTACTGGGACGAGAGGGAGGATTGCTGGCGTAGCGAGGCCGGAGAATACACGGTCCTTGTGGGGACAAGCAGCCGATGTGCTTTCCTAGAACAGTCCTTCACCGTTGAAGAGTCCACAACCTGGAGAGGACTCCGGGGATAGGGCCGATAGGGAATGGAGGTGTCTGGGGTATATGGATACCCGGCAACGGAGGACGGCAATGTAGACTAACGGAAAAAAGACTAGAAACGGATATAGATCACCAGATGAATCTGACGTCAATCTAATAAACTTTTCGGTTCCGTCCGTCGGACACAAGGAACAGAAAAAAGTGAACCACCACATGACTCGTATCCTTGTCGTGATAAGCCCCCACAGACCCAGAGCTATTTCTCCGCCTCGTGTCAGCCAGCCCCGACAATTCGTTCCCCAGAAAACTCCCAAACCATGACGGGCATTGTCGATCCTAGTACGCCACGAGACGCTGGGTTCGGGGAAGTTCAACCCAAGGCCAGGGAACTGGCTAGTAGGGCTTGCGACGCTTGTCGTGCTAGGAGACGGAAGTGTGTTTTCCCCAGAGTTGATGGGACTACAGCGTCGCAGTGTGTTGGGTGTTCGAGGCTCCATATTCAGTGTAGCTTTGCGATACCGACGAGGCCGCGAGGACCAAAGAGGAAGAGGTGAGTTGCTGTCTCTCTTCTCCGAACGGCTGTGTTAACTTGGGCCAGACCGCAGCCATCAATCCCTGTATCCCCAGAATTCCAACCTGATAGCCCTTCTGATTATCGGCGAGCAAACGAGGGTTCCAGCCATGAAGATGTTGCAGTTTCACATAATGCCCAGCTTGGCATTATATCAGATACACCACACACTAATCCATCACCAAGCCGTTCAAGCATCTCAGCCCCCGGCGTTTTTCTGACCGAGGATGAATCGGGATTCTATCATCGGTCGCTTCTCACAGATGAGCTGTGTCCCCGGGAACTCCTCATGTCTATCATGACAGATTTCACTGAGCGCATCTATCCACTTGTTCCTATTGTTCATCTCCCAACGTTTCATGCTGAGCTTGCAGCAAACCGAGACATCAACGACCTTGACTTCTTGTGTCTCATAATAGCTCTCTCAGCTTTGACCGTCGGACTTCTCCCTTCAAGGTTCGACGCTTATCATGCACTCGTCAGTCGGTTCGGAACTCGCACAGCCATGATCAACTACTGTTCTCAAATGTGCCTTCGCCTACGGCCAGCAGACTACTGGGACCACCTCAGTCATCGAAAATGGGCCGTGGCGTTTGCACTCTCCATGGGTGTTTTCCAGACAGGGCAGACCAACCAGAGCAGGATGTTTGAGGCCGAATCGATGCAAATAGCCCGGCTCCTAGAACTTCATCGCACCTCAGAGTACGAAGGCCTAAATGCCATTGAGACACAGCTGCGGAAGAAGGCCTTTTGGCTTCAACTCTACACTTTTGCGTGAGTACTCCTCTCTTTTTGGGCGGAAATTCCTGACCAATATCAGACATTCCAAAATCCAGCCTGGTCGACGCAACCACGTCACCTACCTAGATAATTACATGCTACGAGAAGTCGACTTTGATGCTTTGGAACCCCTCAACCTCCTCGATGAAGATATCCTGGAGACAGGAGCCGTAGGCCGTTCGCCAGCTGTCTTACCGGCCAGGCTGCATAATAGCAATGGGGAAGACGGTTCATTCAACACAACAAGTGCCTTTATTATCACGTCTCGTGTCTTTCTAAAAGGCATGAGGGAGTCTATGTTCAACGATGGCTGTGACTGCGGCTTTGGAAGAACGCCAGAAGAACGCCTCTCGCGACTACGAGATTTACTCGACGATTTGCGGTATCTCCTCGACGGCCTTCCTCCTCATTTGCGCCAATGGGGGCCCGGTGATAGTTACCACTCACCTGACAAGCCATTCTACAACGACGCCAGCATTGATCAGGATCCATTTGGGGAGGTGCATCTTTTGCATGCACAGAATGAAGTGACGCGAGCAAATTTACACGTCACTCACTTGTGGCTCCAAAACTTTCTCCTCGACAGGATGGACGCTGTGATTCAAGAGATGGATAATTCTCGCTTACAAACTACGACAAATACATCTCATCTTAAACTAAACTGGAGAGAACGCGAAGACATCTGCCGGCAGCTACTTCACATTCTTCATAGCATCCCACACCCTTATCTTGAGCCAAATGGCTTATTCCTAGTAAGTCAAGCCAACTCAGGCTCTTGTGTGAAATTCTGAGTTAACCTGGCATTAAGATCTACAAAGTCCGTGACGTTGCCAGCTCGCTTCTCAGCTGCCCCTTGGCAATGGATGAGCACGTCTCGCGTCGGGCCTCTGAATTCGTCCAAGAGTTCACCAAGGTCTTGTCTTATCTTGACCGGAGCGAGATTGTGAATACGGATGGTTTGAAGAGTTGGATAGATGAAGGAAGGCGTAACGATAAAAGCATCTAATCAACTTTGCCAAATTATCTGTCCCGAGATCCCACCCCCAAAAATGACTTGATCACATCGACCCCGGGCCCGGGTACTTGACTACTGAATCCTCACTTCCCAAGGCAACAGGCTCTAGGCTGAGTTCTGTTCAATAACCCGTCCACCTCTCCCAGACGTATCCTTCAGGTGGTGCTGCAGACTGGAAAGCTCATCTTGGAGCTCACATGCACTGGCCCTCGGCACGGCGCTGTCAAAGTCGATGAGGGTCGCTTTTCCGGCATGAACTAAGAAATTGTGTTTGTTGATATCCCCGTGCTTAATTCCAAGTTGGTGCAGTCTGGTCAATGTCTGGCGACACGGGTCAAAGTCATCCGGCGTAGCATGGTGGCAGTCGGTCATGTTGGCCATGATGAAAC
The DNA here is from genome assembly GCA_013186395.1 of Fusarium papillatum. Lineage (NCBI taxonomy): Eukaryota > Fungi > Ascomycota > Sordariomycetes > Hypocreales > Nectriaceae > Fusarium > Fusarium papillatum. The sequence continues at coordinate 26,892 of JABCKC010000605.1, read as the reverse complement.
CAATGGCTCTCCCCTCCTCGGACAGATGCCCAAGAAACGGAGGGCCTATGTGATGGCCTTCTTTCCATTTGTACGCCTCCGTTTCCTTCTCTAGCTGGGGAATTTCCCACGGAAACCGTGCGAACTTTGCGATGACTGTTGAACTAAAGCCAGGACAGGTGACTTCGTAAACGTTGGAGCGAAGTTTCCGCTCTAATTGGATGTTCAAATAGTCAATATTGATGTGATGCCATGTCTTCTCGATGCCTGGCAGGCGCGCTCTTTCGACCTCAACAAAGTGGGCGGTTCCGGTCGCCGGGTCGTGGCAGATGCGGGCCATATTCCAATCCCCAGGTGGCAGTGGCGGAAGAAGGGATATCAATGAAGGTCCAAAGCACATATCTTCGCTGTCGAATACACCGTTGTCAATTGTAATGTACTTGATGAATCGGTCATTGATGAGCAGGCGGAACTCGCTTTCGCCCTCTGGATCAACGCTCAACTGCAGCAGCTGAACGGTGGGGGTCCGGCAGGTCATGGCGGGCCAGATAGAAGAACTCGGTAGTTCTTGTTCAAGTCAAAGGCGTGGAATGACTGAAGATATTGGGTTGGCTAGACTGATTGAGATGCTACCTCCCTGATGCTAGGTGTTGGTGTTGGTGTTGGTGTTGGGAGGTAATGAATGCTATTTGCAGCTTGGTCTGAGCGGGGGGCAATTAACAGCTGAACAAAAGTGGATCCATAACTCCAAGCTGTGGCGTCCTCCCTGCAGCCCCGACTGATCACAAGGGGACTGTCGTTATGGCCTAGTTCCTCTGCTTTCAGGCCTGAGCGCTTAGAGATGCCCTCCAACACGGAATTGGTTGGCCATCCAAGTGCCGCCATGTGACGAGTGGAAGCGCCCAGCTCCAAAGTGGTACTGTAAATAGAATGCTTGATGCGTGATCACTCCTGCATGCGCGGTTGATTGACAAGCTAGGTGGGGGCCAAAGACCTGTAGATAGATACCTACCCAATCCTGGCGAAGGACGACGACATGTATAAATGCAGCGACCTTGCTCCGCAAGTTCCCATAACGTCCGGCTGTCCTTGCCAAATATCTCTACCCATCTATCTAGACAAACGATCCCAAGTTTCATTCAATACAGCTTCCTCATCAAGCAACCCAGCGCTGTTGTAGGTTACCCATCTTCCTCAGCGCTTCTTCCTCAACGAGTTGACAGGCGGAGACGCTAACCAAGGTGAAGGAGACATGTGTGAACAAGATTATCGCCTATACACATGTGGTTGCACAAAGTTTGAAGAATATCGCCAGTGCGCTGCCAGACAGGGCACGAATGTCAAGTGCACCCCAGTCACCAAGGTTCGCCTCCCTGACTCTACTCATATGTGTGTCAGACACATGGTCAAAGAAGGCAAAGATGAAATGCGCCGTTAGAAACATATGAGCCTCTCATATGGGGGCGAAGAGAACCGTTGGGGGGAGATGGAACGTTCTGCTCGAGTCTCGACGGGTGCCATTTGTATCACGAATCGTTCTGAATACAAATACGAGTTTTGACCGTTTTGCACGCTTGTTGCCTAGCTGCCTGCCGTGTAGTGTACTTGCGGGATGATTATCAGTTGGGGTCATGTTTTCTGTTTCGAATCTCGCCGCATTGTTCCAAATGTTGACCAAATGAGGCTGTCGTGAATTGCCGTCTGTAATGAAGAGGTGGTCGGCTGGATTTCTCGCAGCCAACGCAATGAAAGCCCCACTCCAACTGCTGGGACTCTTTGTTCAACCAAGGCATACGAGTGATTGCCACAAATCGAAGCGGATTACCCGAACGTCCATCGATAGGACCTGCTTGTAAAGGCTGAACTCTATCGGATCCAGCTTGCTGCCCCGCTGCCCGGCGTTCTCGAAGCTTGCGGGCCTCCATGTCTGACACGTACTTGTGCATGGCGCTCATAGATCCGTGCAACGCGACAGCTGTGTCGAGGCAAGATTTGTAGTCTACCAGGATAGACTTGACTGCCTTCTTCTCATTTGGCGAGTATACCCCAGGAACGACTCTCATCCAAGGTAGCGTATCGACGATGCCACTGGTCAGGCCAAATTCACGGCAAGCTTGTCGAGGGGTGACAGGTAGGTACAGCCTGTTCTGTGACAGACACAAGAAGCAGACGCGCTTGCAAGTAACGAGGTAAATATAACCGCCAAAGTCGCTACAGGTCTCGCATTTGGCCAGGCATAACTTCTGGTACAAGGTTTTGCAAGTAATCCACCTCCCTGTCTCGATACTCAGGATACCGCGCAGAGCGTGGGGAGCATGCATCATGACGGCTTTGTATGAAGGAACGTGGTCAACGACTTGGGCGGCTCGCCGATTGACGCCTCTAAAATCAACAAGGGTTTGTAGGTCGATTTCAGCGAGAATCATGTTGAGCAGTTCGACGGGGAGAGCATCAAGGGCGCCAATGCCGGTGGCTGGTGGGAAGTGGTGGGGCCGGCCATTTTCGGGTTTAGGCTGGAGTGGAGGTAGATTCTGGCTCAGAGTATGATCATTGAGACGCAGACGAGCGTATGCATCGTGACGAAATTGCGAGGGGACTCGCGAGCCTTGTTCCATCGTCATGATTGTCCGTTATTGATGAGACGACGCGTGGTTGAGTGACGCGAATCTCGACCTGGTAGTGGAGCCTAATCAGCTGACCATTCATCTATCACGTGATGGGTCCTTTCGTCATCACGACACCCAACATGAAGGAATTATTACAACCAACAAAGCAAATCATACAAGTTCGTTGATAAGCCTCCTGAATTAGAGCTCACATAATTACACAATTGGAGCCACTACCCTTCTTATCATCTTGATTCCCACAACCCCAAAAGTCACCACAGTCATTATAACAACTGTCGCAGTCGCACTCTGACTCATATCCCCGGCCTTTTTCATCAATATCATCTGCACCTCCAAAGCCTCCCTTGTCGGCTTCATATTCCTTGCCCAGATGAACCTGGCTGTCATCTCCACCATCTCGGTTCGTGTCATATCCATCGCTGTCATCGTATCCTCCACCGAGGTAACCACCATCTTCATAAAATCTCTCATCTCCATACCTTAAATACCCCTCGTGGAGTCGGTAATAGTTCTCGTCCTCTTGATCGGGAATCTCATCCACTCCGTATCTCCTATACCAGTTTTCTTCCTCAACTGGCTCGCCTGGGGCGAACTCATCGTCGGACATTTCCATCTCAGTGACGACGGTTTCCGTTTCCTCAGTGACCTGTGAGAGCCCATCAGGGTCCAGTGCCTCGTGGCCCAGATACATGAAAGTTCCACCAAGCGCTGCGCCAGCCACTGCACCGCCTGCAACCTCCGTTTTGTTGATCCCTTGCTGTTCATCTTGCCTTTGTTGGTATTCCTGGTGATAGCCAAAGGGCTGGCACTGGTAGTAGCTGACATGTCGGCCTTGGCCTTGATAGTAGCCTTGCCTGTGCCCTGAAGCGTAGCCAGCCGTTTGTCCAGCACTGAATCCTTCGCGCTGGCCCTGAGAGTATCCTTGTTGGCGACCGGAAGCATGGCCTCTTCTCTGTCCGGCATTGAAGCCTTGTCGTTGCCCAGTAGCCTGGCCCTTGGCATAGCCTTGTGTTTGTCCAGACGCATGGCCGCTCTTGTGACCTTGTGTGTAACCCTGCTTCTGTCCCTTGCTGAAGCCCTCACGGTTTCCAGCTTCTTGGCCAACCTTTCGACCATGCTTGTCACCCACCTTGTATCCTTGGGCCTGGCCGGTTTTGCGCCCAGACTTCTGGCCTTGCGCATATGCAGCTTGTTGAGTGCGTTTGACATCATCCATTCGCATGCCCTTGTTCGGTGCAGGTTGCTTCTTCACGACAGAAGTTTTGGGTGTATCTTTTGGAGGAGGGACCGGCTTGTATCCAACTGGTTTCCTGGTAGGTTGTGCTGTAGGACGCTGGCTATGGCGTGGAGGAATGGGGAGAGGACGGGTCGGTGCTGGGCCAGGAGGCCTTGAAGGATGTCTTTGTGGAATTTTGGGGTGTTGGGGTAGGCCGACGGACTGGGAAGAAGCAGCGGGACGTGTAGCCTTCGGAGGCACAGGTAGAGCTGTGTTGCAGGGGACGGGTCTTCTAGCAGAGGCGGTCTTGGCGGCTGGCGGTGGCCTGGAATTAAGTTACAGTCAGAATTACACAACTCCAGTTGATGCATGGCAAAGTCCAGGGACGAGGAATCTCAAAGAGGGTGACATGAGAACATACCGGACCGAAACTGGAAGCTGGCTCTTAGCCATCTTGAGTCAGGTGTATTTTTTGGTGATGCAACTATAAACGAGACCGCCTTTAACGACCAAGCGATGTTTTATGCCAAGGGGAATAAACGGAACAAACTCTAGAGCCCCATCCAAGGTTTTTAACTCCAACATTCCCATCGCTCATCACCCGACAATCAGCGCAGTCCCTTCTCAACGTCGCCAGTTGGCCCAATACTTGCATGGTAGGATGCATCTCGCGGCTAATAGAGTTATTCTAGCCTCTCAAAGAACATCAAAACTGCTTTCATGAGAACCAATGCTGTCGCTTAGCGCGCGGTAGACATGTCTGTCGTGGCCTGTCCCCACTGGTAAAGACGCATGGATTTGTTCCCCGCGATCGGTTGCTCATGCACCTGCAAGGGTGCGTCGTTCCAGTAGGCGCCAGCCCTGCCAACATGCAGTTTAACCGATTGAAATAGAACAAAAAATTCGAATTTGTGTGGTTTTGGAAGGGTGAGTTTGCAGATATGGCCCAACATTGCAGTAAAAATGAGGCTCCCTGGGTCGACTCCTGCAGATGGTCGCCGTGATGGTCGACCAAGTTGGCTTTGCTAAGGGTCTACAGGATGAGGACGATCGGGGGTTAAGGAAAGGCTTCCGGAGTCACGCCAGTACATACGTTTGCCACGTAAAGCATCGGTTAATCACTTTTGTGGAAGCTACTCATTTATGTGTTGATATTGAATGGTGTTGGGCCCTCTCTACTTACCTCAGGGGTATAGGGTGGCTGGTATTACTTTGTTCTTGAGGAGACCCTGATCTGCCCTCTAATACACAAAGGTCGGGATGTCAGTAGAAAGAAAAAGACAGAAAAACTTACCAGATGGCTGCTTTCTATCATCGGAATTAATTTTCAGTCTAAATAGCAAAGATCTCTCGTGAGAATGAACTTATTCCTTTTGCGCGAAAGTCTTACAATTGCGGAACTTGATGGCATGTCAAGTCGCACCCCCGCTCCCGGAGCACCGGGAATCCACTTTTTCACTCTGGGGAAGATAAGAGACTCAGAGAAAAACCACCATCTTCTACTTTTCCTCTTGATTTTCATCTCCGGACCCAATTCCCATGATGCCGGCATTTCGGAGTTGAACAGAAGCCGATGTGGGGCAAGCCGCCGACCGACGGAGCCCAGCTCCGCTCCCCGGATTGTCGCGCCACCACGAGAAGGCGACGGGCTGAAATAAGCTATAAAACGCGGAATAAACTTGTGGTCAGATGGAAGATCAACATGTCACCGTCATGTTTTCCAACAAATCTTCCGTTGCGTTTCGGCGAAACAAGGGGGCCATTGCGACGTGGCCGATAAGGGGCTAATCAACTGAAACATCTTGGCCGTCTCAAGCGATGCAGCCTAAGCCAATTATAGCAGTGACGTGACGTGCCCGGAAAATTAAAACCCGGCAGTTAAGATTTCGACTTAAGATGGGCATAATTCACCTTGAGGAAAGGGGAATGGTGAGATGACGCAACGGGAGCAATGTCAGTATCGGAGGGATCATCAAATTGATGATGCCTAAGAAGCTTTTCATGAATTCTGTGGAAATGTCATTCATCGAACGACACTGGTCGCCTTTTAAGCATAATGTGTTTCAAGGAAGCTTATTTCCAGGTCATCGCGTCCTCGGTTCCTGACTACCTGGGGAATCCCTTGCATTTTGCCTCAGGTCTTGTTTAGAAACAGGCAATCCCCTGTTCATCGGTTAGAATGACAGGGGCTCAAGCATTCTACACCCGACTCTCCCGCAACGAAGCTCTCTCCGGATTGGTGCAGAATTAGAGTTGTTCTGGATCAACGTGATCCTCTAATGCCAATGTTTGTTTGAGAGAGATCGTCGGATTAGGGGCATCGCAATATGCGTCTTAAACAACATAAATAGCTTGTCCCCGTTCCTCCATCTTGAGAGGAGCAGGACTGTGTCCCATTCTATTATCACCACATCGCACAAGATAATCGCAACCATGGTCCGAGCCTTGATCCCAACCGCTGCCCTCGCCCTCATCGCAGGCGTCCAAGCCCAATGCGGCTCTGGAACACCCGACGCCCAGGTGACTGGCTCCGACGGTTCCTTCACAGCTACCAGCGGGTCTGGAGAGGTCTACTCGGGTTCCGACTATCTTGCCGCGATCCAAGCTGCCATCGACTCCATCAGCAGCGGGCAGCGCGTTTCTGTTATTGCTTCGGGTTCCATTGGTGCAGGCACCATCAGCATCGACAGCGGCAAGATCTTTGAGGGATGTGGTACCATTGACGTTGCCAACCGAGCTGGACACGGCGCTATCGAGTCCCTCGACACTACGGATGTTCAGATTCCCTACCTCACCATGACTGGCTCTCCCTACTTCGGCCTCCGATTCTACGGCACCAAGAACCTTGTCCTCGGAGAAATCACGATGAACCTTAGCGGAGGTCTGGGTATCCGCTTCGACCGCGACAAGGCCGCCAACTCGAACGTTAAGATGGGCACCATCAGCGTCACGGGTGCTGGCAGCCACGCCGTCGAGACCTGGAACATTGACGGTCTCGAAATCGACCAAGTTATCGCCCGCGACGTCGGCGAGTGTGGCCTCCTCATTCAAAAGACCAACAATGCCAAGGTCGGTCTCGTCGACGGTAGCAACGTCGGTACAGGCACTGGATACGGCACGCTCCGCTTTGCCAACAACAACGGCCAGGGCGCCGACGGCGAATACGAGACAAACATTTTCGTCGACAAGGTTGTTTCCCGTGGTGGTGGCCGTGGCTTTTTCTGCGTTTCCCAGTCTGGTGCCGCTGAAATCGAGACTCTCGACTTGGCCGACAACGGCAACAATGCCATTCTCATCGAGAACTGCTACAATGTCAAGATCAACGGTGGCACTGTCCAGGGAGGCGGTGAAGTTCGTCTCGCTGCTCGCGACGAGTTCCCCAACAACCGTGACATCTCTGTCACCCTTGAGGTCAACGACAACTCTGTCCGCGAGTCGCCTTGCGGTGAGAACATTAGCTGGTCCATCACCGGCAACGCCAAGCAGAACATCTGCTAAGCAGCTAGCCTCCGTTAAAGTTGGGGTGGTGACGTTGAGTGCCAATTTTTCGGCCATTGTCTTTTTTTTTGCACCATTGATCACTGTATATACTTTGCTTTCGACCTGTACTATAGTTCTCAGCTGGCTTGAAAACTGCTCTAGGTTGGATGCAGCGTGAGGGATTGTTAATAATTGCAAATGGCAATAGTTGAATCAACTTTATAGACACTTGCCAAATGTTATGGCTTATGCGTGATTGTACATGAGGTGACGACACATAGTTGCATGATCCCGAGGGTAGACTGACACAAGGCTGGAAGGTAAGAACACGGATCAAGTTTGTTGAGCCGAGGGGCATCATGGTATACCGCCCACAACAAGCCGGTCGTCTCTTGCGCTGCTCTCCCTTGAAACCTGGTCTAGCCGTACACCCTACCGGCCGCTCAGGCTGTGCCTACGCATGAATGGAAAAGAAAGCCTAAGAATTAGGAACTACGTTTGTTGAGGCTACGAGGACAACTTTCAATAGCGGGGAATCTCGCTCTCCCTGTTGACAATTTGTGGATTGTCGCTGGTCTCTAAGGGGATCACCACGGTAACGAAAACATGGTTCCTAACACATGACGGCATCAAAACCTAATTAGATAAAATCATGGTCGTAGCTGGTAGGAACTATTTTAACTCACGGCCCGTTTGCCATACTTGTGTGCCTGACGTTTGATGCCTGGCTGTTCTGTGTAGCAACAAAAGCCAATCACAAGCACGCAATTTCCTACACTCACAACAGATTTAAGCATAAACAAGGTTCTAGAGAGCCATGTCCAGCCCCTATTGGTGATTCATCACATCTGCGTGAGAAGATTCTGGTAAGAGATGTTGATGGAATGAAAAAGCTTGATGCGTGTCATCATAAAAGAATGTCTGCTCCCCTTCTCTTCCCCGTATTCTTTTTCCCTCCTTCATCAACATCAACACCAACACACATCACTACTAATCACAGCTTTCACTCATCATCACTTTCAATCATCACAACTTCTCACTTCAAAAATGTTCATCAGCTCTGTTGTCATTTCTGTCATGGCCCCTGCCCTTTGTCTGGGCATGCCAGTAACCAAGACCGCGGCCAAGAAAGCACCCGCCAAACACAAGATAGAACCCTGCAAGAATGCTTCATCTTTCAGCCTCCTCACCTACAACGTGGCCGGCCTCCCAGAAATCATCAACGAGAACGGCATCAAGGACAAAAAGCTAAGCGCGTCCTTTATCGGCCAGTACATTCGTGAACAGTCATACGATGTTGTCCACCTCCAGGAGGACTTTCATCTTCACGACGTCATCCTTAACAACGACAACCACACATTCCATACCGCCTCTTCTGGCAAGGTCGTGGAAGGCGATGGTCTTAATACGCTTTCTCACTACAATGCTTCTCACTTTGATCGCTACACCTGGAAGAAGTGCGCCGTCAACGGCGGCGACTGCTTGACTCCCAAGGGGTTTACACACATGATTTCTAACGTTGGCGGTTTTGAGGTTGATCTCTACAATCTCCACGCGGACGCTGGGTATGTACTTTTTCAAAGTCTTCGTGTATAATGGCTAACATGACCTTAGAAATGAGTGGCTCGATCGATTGGCCCGTCGCGAGGGACTTGACCAGCTTCTTCGACACATCAAGAAGCATACCAAGAACCGACCCGTCATTCTCGCCGGCGACTTCAATGACCGGTGGACTTGCTCCAAGCGAGGCATTGACAAGCTGATAGAGGCTGGCTTCACTGATGCCTGGGTCAAGCTCCATCACAACAACACCATTCCTGAGCCCAACGGAAAGTCCAACAACTGTGCTCACCCACCGAAGAACAACTCTTGTGAGGTTGTGGACAAGGTTTTGTAAGTTTCTTCTCAAGTCATGATGTCACTGAGTAAAGGCTAACTTTTTTTCAGCTATCGGTCCGGCAAATCTGTGACCTTGGATGCCTACAAGTTCAACTACGACAACGACATCTTTTTCATGAAAGACAACTCACAGCCGTCGGATCATTCTCCCCTCCGTGTTGATTTCTCCTGGGCCCGTAAGGAGTTTAATTGTCCTACAGAGGTTAAGAAACCTAAGAAGAAGGTCAAGACCGACGAGGATATTGTGAGGGAGTGGCAGGAAGAAGATATTAAGAAGGCTAAGGAGTTCAAGCCGATTCTCTACCCTGGGGGCGGAGGTCTTGACATATGGGATTAGGCTTTTTGTTAGTTTAAAAGTGGATCAAGGGTGGTGTTGGAGTTTTGGTGTTGGTTACTCTTCTAATTCAATTCTTTTTACTTCTTACTCAACTTGTCTGGTCAATGCCTTCATTCATCGGGATTCAGAATATCTACCGAATCCAAGACCCCTCATCCTGGAGTTAAATACGAGCATCTTTATCCTTAATGGGAATCACGCATGGAATAGCTCCTCAACGGCCCGCTTACCGAATACAGTAACCAAGTCCTTGACCGAGGCATGGATCAAGACTACGCCGTCGATTATCCGGTTCATAGCATCTGCCGAATGGATTAATCGCGCTTTTGCACGTGGTTGCATGATATCACTTCTCCTCTTTTTATCCGTCAACGTGGGAGTGGTTCACCGACAGATTTGCAAACGTTCCTCAGGGTTGTTTGGGGCTTGGCGCCGGGGAACGAGGGCTTAACATGGTATTTCATTTCCGCTCCTTGCCAGTAGATGAGTACTACGTAGTAGTTATATATCATGGTCGCTGTTGTATTTGTTCACATCGTGGAAGGGCAGCGCAACTCGTTCACTGATCTGACTGGGTCTTGTCAATTCGTGACCGTCTTTTAAATCATTTCATCATGAAGCTCCACGGTCTCGGCTTGGTTGCTTTGAGCTCAAGCAGCTTGGCTCAGGTTGTTGATATTGGAACTTTGTTGGATCCAGTTCAACCTGTGCTATTGCCTGATGTCGAGAAAGCAAAGAACCCTCTGGCCCATCTTGGAGCCAACGGGCCATGGCATATAGGTGAGTATAATCTCATCCTTATTTGGGCAAAAATCTTACCATTCCCTAGGACCTGATGTTGCTGGCATCTCTTCTGAGATCCCCGATGATTGTGTTGTCGACCAGGCTGCCTATGTGTCCCGACACGGATCCCGTTACCCGGATCCGGGCGCTCACAGCTCATGGGTTGAAATGGCTCGTCGTGTGAGTTGCCCAAATTTGACGGAGGCTACCAAAACTGACAATTGATAGTTCAAAGAGAGCAAATACACTGCCACCGGACCTCTGGCATTCTTCCACACTTGGGACACTCCCTTGACCAACCCCGATATGCAAATTGCCCAACTCAGCAAGACCGGGTACAAGGAGCTTTTTGATATGGGATACACCCTGCGCATCAGGTATATGTCCAGCTTGTCCGATCTTGGGATCATTCTGACTGGTGTAGATATCCTGACCTTTACCAAGAGGGTGACAACTTTTACGTCTGGGCCAACAACTACACCCGCGTTCTCCAAACCGCCAAGCTCTTCGTCCACGGATTCCTGGGAACCAATTCCTCTCTGGGAACAGTCATTTCGGTCACTGGAAAGAACATGCCAGCTCACCTCGGCGACACCCTCGCTCCTTCAGATATGTGCCCCGCATTCAAGGATGACAGCGATAAGCAGCAGACAGCGTGGAGGGCTACTTGGCTGCCGTCATTCAAAAAGCGACTTTCTCAGTACATCAAGGGAGACCTTGAACTTGATGACGCCCATTGGAATGACTTCCCTTACATCTGTGGTTTCGAGTCACAGATTACCGGCCGTCTGTCGCCTTTCTGCGACACCTTCACTCAGAAGGAGCTTGAGCAGTACGAGTATCAACAAGACTTGAGATACTACTACGGCGTAGGTCCTGGAGCGAATGTGGCGTCCAAGATGATGGTTCCCTTCCTCAATGCTTTGGTGCAGAGATTCGTTGCTGGTCCCGATGCTGAGGGCGTTGACTTCGAGGGTCGACCTTTCAAGCTCCCCAAGCTATTGATGAGCTTCCTCAACGATGGCCAGTTGAATGAGCTGGCCGTTGCCACAGGCGTTTTCGATAAGCAAAAGCCTCTCCCACTCGACTATGCCCCTAAAGATCGACTCTGGCGCAGTTCCAACATCTCACCTATGCGAGGCACCATCGCTTTTGAGCGGCTCAGCTGCCCAGTGAACGGAAACCCCCGGAAGCCTAGCAACAAAAAGGATACCTTCATTCGAGTTCGTATAAATGACGCCGTCTATCCTGTGCCTTCGTGCCAGGACGGCCCGGGCAAGTCTTGCTCTGTGAAGAAGTATGCTCAATACTTGGCGAAACGTCTCAGGAAAGATGGAAACTTTGCTAAGATTTGCAATGCTACTGATGCTGCTACGCCAACCAAGGTGCTTGGAGCTAGTTTCTTCACTGATTTGGCTCAGCCGCACTTGCAGCCGGTCAAGCCTTAGATGGAGAGTGCATGGTATTCTTAGCTGGTTGAGCATGTCGCTACGACAACGAGGTCACGTATAGTAATAAGATGTGTTCTAAATCTGAACAAGGTTATCGATGATCCGAAAGCGTGTTTTATTGGCCATCTTTGCGTGAAGGTTAATCCAGGTCATGAGGCACAACGCATAGTCCACCTAACACGTTGACTGAACCATGCCTACTCGGATCCAGGCTCGGCATCACCCTTGCTACCGCCGGAAGTTAGCTGGCCTTGCTTCTTGGCTCGCTTCTTCTCCCATCTGAAGCCAAAGTAAATAGCAATGTACAAGAAGACGGCAAATGTGGCAAATCCTATGTAGAGTTTGGCTCCAATCCGCCAGTTCGGTGCTTCAGATGCAGGATAAGCTGCGAGAGGGACAAAAGCGCTGAGAAGGTAGGCGAAGAGAGTTCCAGATGCGAAGAGCATTGTTCGGACTTGAGGTTCGTGGGGCAAATTCTCCGAGGCCCAAGAGCATAGCAACATCATTGATACCCTGTCTCACGTTATTAAAGACCATGCAATGGTGGGTAAATGGCGATACTCACGCTCCTGTATAGTTCATGTACCATCCGGCCATGTATAGTTTCTCGTTCTGGGGCCGAACGATAAGGATAGCCAAGGACGTGATGTTAACAGTCTACTGATATCAGACAAAACCCGTGAGAAGAGAGTGGTAGTTCCTCACAGAATGCACAAGCAGGAATGGGAGACGCGTGCCAAAGTAATCACTTGCACTGCTGTAGACAACCTCAGCTACCAGCTGAGCTGCTTGTCCAATGATGGGCAGATAGTTCAACATGGCAACAGTACTTCATTGCTGTTAGTCACAACTTCATGAAACTAGGAGGTGCACTAACTATTTCTTTGTCCCGTCAGGGTTCTTTAGAGACTTCAGCCAAAGGTTGTAGTAGTTTGCTGGAGCAAAGTTGCCACCAATCGGCCACGCGACTGAATTTTGTTAGAGACAAGAGGCAAAATGCTTTCGGGGAACTTACTTCCGATCGCCCACAGTTGCCAAAACGTGAAGCAACGGAAAAAGGTCTTGGGCGTGATGCCAATCTGAGGCTTTCGGTTGACACGACGAGCACGTGCAAGGGCAATTTCTAGGAAATATCAGAACATTGCAGCCCAATCCTCAAGCATGGAATCATACCGATATGACGAGGCTTCAGATAGAACTTTGCAAGACGGTTGGGGCTCTCGGGCTATCGAGCTGTCAGTGTCGAATCAACTCCAAGCTCCTGTTTCACTTACATATCCTGGGAGCAGGAAAAAGGCCGCCAGAGCCACAGCAATAGTACAAACACCCTATCAGCTTCATTAGTCCCTGCCACCGTTGTAATGGGCATGTAATCTCACATTGATGATAAAGGCCCAACGCCATCCTGCGCGACCCAGAACACCTTCCATGTTAGTCGACAAGCCTCCTTGCATGGCGCCAGAGAGCATGGCACCAGCGGGCTGAGCGATGTTGTATAGACTCATACGTAGAGCCACCTCATGTGGGAGATACCATTGGCTAGAATTGATTAGCTTCGATGTTGATTTAAGACGAGTCTATAAGTCTGTAAGTACCTGATCATTGTGAAGTAGGCCGGCCATGTTGTTCCTTCAAAGAATCCGATGAGGAAACGAAGCCCATAAACCTAGCAGTCCGTTAGTAATCTGAAGAAGTCTGTAGATTAACTGGTTATCCGAACCTGATTGTGGTTGGTGACTACCGATAAACAACATGTCAACATTCCCCAAATCACCTGCTCAAACGTTAGAAGCGTCTACGGACAGAGCTGTTAGGTGTCTGTTTGCGTACCTCACAAGCTGGAAGCCACTTTGAAGGCCCAATATGCGAGATGAGAATGCAAGATGGCCAAAGCATAACGATGTAACCGATACTTCTTCCCGTTAGAAATAGTGCCGGGTGAGCTTTGACGGGTAAACTTACTTGAAATAAGTCGTAAAAAAGTTGAGCTCGTTGCCGTAGAGGGAAAGGTCCTCCTTCATGCCCGAAACATAGGCATTGCTCTATAATGTGTTAGTTTTCGCCGAGTCTCTTAGGTCTGATGCCACTGACAATGTTGGTCTGGTCAATGTACTTGAACATATATCCCAGAAACCCAATCACCAAAAATCCAAGATCAAGTCTCCAAACAAACGCCCTCTCTTCTTTGGGGTCGACATAGCCACTGTCTTCAGCTACCGTTTCAACTGGTGTCTTGCTGTCAGGGTCATAGCTCTTTGGCGACGAGGTATCGTGCGCCTGGATAATATCGGTGGCCATCTTGCAAAAGAGCTGCAGGTAATCTCCCTAAGCCGATACAAAAGCCAATGAGCCAATACAGGACGCAGCCAAGGTGCCAATAAAAAGGAAAACCTAAGCATGGCTGGATTTAGTCGGGATTTATCCACCCGAGGTGATATCTGATTGCATCAGGCCCAGGACCGAGTGCGTGCTCATGAAGCATGGGTCAACAAGGGGCGCAACTCGAGCCAACTCGGCGACAAGTTCGAGCACGCTATAGGAAGCCTGTATCCGAAGGAGCATGGATACTGCTAGTCCGAGTACCCTGCATATTGGTGTCGGGGCATTTCCGATCCGGGGAGATTTTATCCTTTTCTATCTTGGATGGGTGGGGGTTGATGACGATATATCACTTGCATGGAGCTATTCCCGCACGCGAATTCCGTTAAGATCTTTGACTCTTGCACTCATAAGCGAAGGATCCATTGCCGAGTCTATTAGAGATGTGGGAGAGCCGGTACGGGATGGAGTGCCAGGACGTAATGTGGTGCTGTCATGTGCGATCCAAGCTGATACTGTCGCTTATTATCACTGCCGCCTTTCGGATAACAGTGGCGAGTCTACGTATACTACTATTGAAGCTCGTAGGTAGTATGATTTTAGGATATTTTGGAAGTAAAGAAGCAGGCAAGAACAGGGTCTGTTTAGTATTGAATCCCGGGCAACCCAGGTATTATCTGTCGTTTAGAATTTCAGACGCAAGAACTCATCTAAAGGTATAAGTGTCTTGATCTTGCCTTGCCGAAACAGATTTCTTCTCTCCTTATAAGCTCTGTGTGTAGCAAGCCATTCCTCCGTGTGACCTTGCATTGGCTCAACATCTGGACCGGTGGCAGCCTCGTTAACGGAGTTAACAAGATCTTTGATATACGCAAGCTCAGCTCCCTCCTCTGCCAGACTATGAAAGTTGCGCCCTCTTCCCCTGAGGCTGATCCTCTTGTTGTAGGAATTTCGGAGAGCTTGCCTGTTGGGCAGGCGAGTCTTGCCTGTCAACACACGAGCAATTGCTTGTGCCTGAAAGTCAAACACGGAGAAGGTAGCAACATAGTAGGGAATGCCGACAAAGCTCAGGGATGGATCTTCGATATAGAAGATATCTCTGTGAAGATTGTGTACCATGTTTGCTTCCGATGTGACTAGCACCTCTGGAGTAGCGTCGTCCGGGTCCAGATTGTCATTGTGATATTGCGGGAGAAATGGGAACGAGGTGAGATAACCCGTGGCCACAATAATGTGGTGGATATCTTTGAGAGTTTGCCCGTCTTTCAAGGTAATCTGACCCGGAATAGGTGATTGTTCCTCAAGGTCACCTTTCGGAACGGTATCAGAATCGAGCGTAAACCCTGTCACTTCGCCGACTCTCTTGACAATCTGGGGTAGAACCTCTGTGGGATGATCGAACTGCCCCCCTCGGGTGCTTTGATAAATCCCCGTAGTCACCTCACTCAATTCTCGACAAACATCGAGCGACGAGGTACCGCCCCCAATGACCAAGACATTCTTGTCTCGAAAGCGATTTGGGTTGCGATACTCCTTGGTATGACTGACCCTGTCCTTGAAGAGTTCTTTCCACTGGCTTAGTCCTGGGATATTAGGGACTCGAGGAAGATTGTAGTGACCAGAGCAGACGACGACGGCATCAAACTCCCATGTTCTTTCAACAATGCGTGGCGTGCCGTCCTGCGCTAGCAAAGTGATAGTTCGAATGGTCCATGTTTTCCCGTCTGGTGATTTGGTGGCACTTTCAACTCGGGTATTGTAGAGAGTGACCTCGTCAAGGCCGTTTTCGGCGCTGAGATTTTGAAGATATTTGGCAATCTCCCAATGGCTCACGTTCTCAGGTGTCCCCTTAGGCCAAGGCTTGAGGTTGCTGTACAATAGGCTGGTCGGGACATTATTGTGAAGCCCAGAGTACGCCGGCCCTGGAGGAGCAAAAGCAACTTCGAGGGCATCTCCATCAGATGTGATGAGTGGATGGTTGTCTTTGTTGGGTGGCCGTGGGAGAAATTGGCCAGGGACTGACGTCGCGTAATCCCCTAGTGATGCTGGCTTGCTGGGGTATACCACGCTGTTGGAGTCTGTCCTTGGATCAAAGTTCCAAACACCAGAGGAGACGCCTGAGCGCTCAAACACCACCACGTTGGCCCCATGTCTGAGGAGGTGAGCACCGGCACAGATACCACTCACTCCGGAGCCAATGACAGCCACCCGTGTACCTTGGCCAAAGGTCGGTGCTTCAGCTGAAGGAGCGACCGTGCCATCTTGCGGTATAGAGCCCATTGCAGGGGACAGAGCGGTATGATGGTGTAAGAAAAGGGAGAGGGTTGCTAGCCATTCGGATGATGTGCAGGGAGCCGTGGTCAGATAAGAAAGCATCCGACTGGGGTGCGTGAAAGTTCAGAATACTCTCTCATCATGCCTCAAGTGCCCGCGGAGAATAGGATTAGTTGCATATCTGCCAGTGACCCCATATCGGCTGGGAGTGCATCTGAGCGGGGGACGCCCGACGTAGCAATAACCCCCGTCAAGCTCGTTATCTCCCCAGGTTGAGAGATTTCACCCCACCTTGAGAGGATAGAATCATCTCCTCGTCTAATCAGTTGGTGTCGACGCTCAATATCCTAGCACGCGCGAGGTAGCATCTATCACGCAATGGATCCTGTGCCGTGTACCCGACACAACGTTAAGCTTGGAGATAAAGTCCCGCAGCAAATGTGCTTTCTTTTGACCAGGCCAGATGCCTAATGTTTCTGCAAATGGACGTGGGATGCAGATCGGCAGGCATACTCATTAGTAATCCTCGCAATGGTATCAAATCACTCTTGAGTATGTGTCAGTTGCGCGATCTGGGACCACTATTCCATCAACGTCGAAACTATAGCCGAGGGCTGGTATGGTGCGCTTAGAACGGAAATAAACCGTATATGCCGACCCCAGGATTTATCCCGTTCTAAGGCCTTCTTCTGGTTAGAGCTGTCGGAGTATTGCGACTGCATTGTCGGCCTGCTTAGACGCCGACCACGAGAATCGCTTGGTGTTGTGCGCGATTTCGGAGTACTTGGGGCTCGACATTGTTCTCTAATCTCATGTTACTTATTGGGAGTACAGAATCGTCATCGAGAGCCAAGCGCTTGATCAGAGAGGGGTATCCCACCAGTGTTGCACCAACATCTCGCACCCAGGTATACACATTTCACCATGGGTCAAGAAGCGCCAAGCCCCAGCCCAGATGTTACTCCAAGCCCTGATGTATCTCCAAAACTGAACATTGCCATTGCTGGAGGTGGCATCGCCGGATTCATCACTGCCATCGCCTTGCGTAAACATCCAGGAGTCAACGTTCAGGTGTACGAACGTGCACCAGAACTCACCGAGATTGGTGCAAGTATCGGACTTGGACCCAACGGCCTAAGCTCCTTGGACAAGCTTGGAGTCGAAAATGCTCTTACAGGCGACATCTTGTATCGACAGAAATCCGGATGGCCAATGATCTACAGACATTGGAAGACTGGAGAGATTATCGATCACGACGAACATCACAATGTTAAGGACAAGAGACATTTCACTACGCGCTATCACAGAGCCCATCTTCATAAGGCTTTATACGAGAACCTTCCGAGCGACATTGTTCATTTCGGCAAGAAGTTGACTGACATCAAGGCTGACGTACATGAAGGTGGGTGATTTCTTAGTTACTCTAGGATTTACATCTAGACTAACTGCTGAGAAGGTGTAACTCTATCATTTGAAGATGGCACAACTGCAAAGGCAGACATTTGCATCGGCTCAGATGGTGTGCATTCTGTAGGTTCTGAACCAGTTCATGACTTGGCCAGTGTGTTGATAGTCGCAGCGCGTACGCAAAACTTTTGTCCCCTCTCACACACTTCGCTGGACTGGGTGGGTGGCGCTCCGGGCCGTCTATGATATCTCTTTGCTTGATGGTATCGAATATCCTGAAGATGCCGCTCACTGGGTGAGTTTACAAGATTAGAGTTGTTTGGACTGTTGGCTCACCCATTTAACACAGATTGGCCATGGACGACATCTCTTTCAGTCTCCGCTAGGTGAGGCACTGGCATCGCGATTCGCTATCTGATCCATTCACTAACATCTTTTCAGGCAAGGGTCTTTTCACCGTTGTAGGAGGATATCACGCCGATCCCAACGACCCCAACGCACCAGGACACGGTGTCAGGTGGGATGATGTAGGCGACGTAGAAAAGTTCCGGGAGCTGTATAAGGTGAGTAGCCTACCCTTCTTAAGGAAAGATCCTAGGTTGATAGCCTCTTTTCTAGGACTGGCACCCTGCTATTCGTGCTTTCACCCAAGCTGCTCCCTACATTAGGCAGTTTCCTAACTACACTGGCGACCCTCTTGAAACCTGGTCATTTGAGAACCGGGTTGTGCTTGTTGGCGATGCAGCGCACGGCCATGGCGGTGCTTTTGCGGCTGGAGGATCTCTAGCCATCAATGACGCCCACGCCCTGTCTCTAGCGCTTCTACATGTTTGGCCTTCTTCATCGACTAAGAAGCCCTCCCTCACCGAGATACAGAGGATCTTCGAGTTGTATGAAGCGACAAGAAAACCGCAGGTGAACAAGCTCCTTGGTGCTGTCCACAAAGCTGTTGCCGGCAAGAAGCTCAAGTTGGATGAGGGGAAACCCGAGACAGATGAGCAACTCCGGCAGAGAGTTCTAGACAGGATGGATCCGTACTGGATTGCTGAACACGATGTCGTAGCGGCGTTTGTGGAAGCTGTTGATAAGGAGAATGGCGACAGTGTGTCATAAATCTGACTCTCTAGAGAGTGACAGTAGCTCTTCCAGATCCTGGCCCTCTCTTAGAACAGCGCTCAGACGTTCAACTAAGTCTTCGCCCTGGGCTTGTCTTTTTGTTGTGCCTCGTGATTCTTTGCGAACGAGTCGGCCGGCTAGGTACGCATTCCAGCTTGGATAGCGTTGTGCCGCCAAGATATGCTGTCTTTCAGTCGCGCCTCGTTTCTCAGCACCAGCCCTCAGCAGGTGGTTGAGCCTGTCGATATCTTCGCGGCTCAGCCTGCCCTCTCTTACTCTTTTCCTGAGCAGACTCCTACCCTCGTATGCTTCTTGAGTTCGCGCATCAGTATCCGAGCCCACTTCTTCTTCTTCTTCTTCTTCTTTTCCTTTTCCTGCTTCGAGTTCAGCTTCCGCTTCTCCTTCGGAAGTGTATCGTATTATTGGATTTTCCGTTTCCGGATGCTCTGTGGAAGCCCCTTGCCCATCCCTACCCACTTCGGCCCTCGACCTAGCGGGATCTAGCTGTGTGGTCTGAGAATCATCAAGCTCTTCTTCAAGCTCGTGTGAAGGGGACCTCTCCCCTATAAGCATCTCGTCCGTAGGGTCACTCCCCGAAGGGGACTGGATGTGAACCTCTCCCTCACTCGGAGCTGATAATGCCCCGGGACCCCCGTCAAGCGAGTGATGAGCGGAAACCGAGTGTCTTGAGGGTTCGGTACGCGTCATCTGAGGCCTCGAAGATTTTCCCACTGACTCGACGTCAAAGTATTCGTCATCTGGGACGTAGCCCGTGTCGTCTATGCCTTCCAGAGTATCGGTGTCATGATTGTCGATGTCCCATGTGGAAACCTGGAGCTGTTCAGTCGTGCCATCTTTAGCCGTGCCACCCCTTGCCTTGTCTATCCATTCCACCAACCTGGTCGCCTGATCCTGCTCTGTAGGAATATTAAAAGTACCAATGGGTTTTGAAAGCTCATGTTGGATGGGTTTCGTCCAAGGCAGAGCTCGCAGCGAAAACTCATAAACATGTCTCAGGACGTGATCAAGAGTCTCTGGGGAGTCCTCTCTCTTAAAAAAAGAGCATAAGGGACAAGATGTGATTCCCATGGGTCGGGTTTCTGACCACGGTAGGAGGGTCTCCAAAGTGAGTTCCTTCACAGCGTTTTGATGCTCGGTTCGAAAGTGATGTACGATTGCCTCCTCGCTTCCAACTGTGACCTCCTTCTCCTCACATAAAGGACATCGCCATTGCGCCTTGTGCTCATTTTTGACATGGGCTTCCCATTCCTGCCGGGTGCTGAACAGGGCTGTTTGTGGTGTAGGGCAGTCTTCTATGATACAGGTGTAAGGTAGTAGATCCTCAATGATGTGTTGTCTGCGCATTCGTTAGTTGACAAGCCAAGTTAAGAAGAGATATGATTCAGACCTCCATTTCGTAGGATCATTCATCTCCTCCACTAGAATTGATTGACAACAGCACGGACACTTGCCAATATGACGACCTGCTGGATTCTTGGGCGGCCTGGGGAACTCCGCATCTGCTGCGAGAGCCGTGATTTGTGTTCTCGCCGCCCCAGGAAAATATCTTCCACTTCCTCCGTACTGTAGAGTTCCCTCTGCTGTTGAAGCCGCTGTGAGACCTCCCATGGTAGGCGGGCCCTTCTTTGTCTGTGGATCAGCTTTGTTGTTCTCTTCCTTTGACGATGCAGAAATATCGTCGGTTTTCTTGGGCTGCGACGCATCTTCCACTTTGCGAACACGCTTTCGGGCAATGGCAAAGCGATGTCGCCTCTTGAGATTGGCTTCGACCAGTCGGTTCTGAACTATGCCCATGCTTGAAGGGTTGAGTTCGGTCTGTAGGCCAGACTTGCTGGGCCGAAGAAGAATGATGCATTCAAGATGTCGCCTCAACTCTTCATAATCCCGCGAGTCAAATCGTGTATCGGCTCTCCGACGCCGCGATGCTTTTCCGGTACGCCTGATAGCTACACCTATCAAAGCCAGATTCTCGATGGTTGAGTCGAGGTGTTGAAGGGTGACCATATCGTCAGTGGGGTGGTTAGCGTCAAGGGAAGGTGAGTAGTCTTCCACGAAGTCGGCCAGCATGATGAGGATTGTCTTTACCAGAAATAAGTCATCGGGCCTCTTCCGAAATCTCGAGTCTAACGAGGCAGTCCCTTGAGCTATTGCTCCGACACCATCAGCCCAGAGGCGGAGATCGGCCAACCTCGTTTCCAAAGCAGACCTGTCCTCATCTTGGCAGGAATTGACGCGACTCTCGAATAACGAGATGCACTGCTGCGTAAGTTCAAGGACCGAAGCCGAGGTTCGATCATCCGACTCTGAAGAAGATGATTCGGTTGACATTCTGCATTTGACAGACACGTAATAAGTCGTTCTGCTTCAAGGTTGTCTTGCCTTCGAAGATAAGGAAAGCATGGAGGTTCCGGGTTTGGGCTGCAATCAGCCTCATGCCCCCTGGCGGTTATTCCAACACTCTTACTCGTCCTCGGCTCTTCTGGGGCGGGGTATGCATTCAGCTCCCACGTGAGCACCTGCCTCAGCTTTCTCATTTCAAGCCCCTCAGCTACCTGATTGAAGCATGTCACGGCTTCCAGCTCGTCAAAATGGCTGATGACGATGCCGCCTACATGCTAGCGTCATGGGCCAAGCCGTTCAGTCTCTTGCTACTCGACATTTGTACCAGTGGGAGAAGAAAGCTAACAACAGACGTGCGCTGTCTAGCCGGCGAGATTGGAACGAGGCTGCGGACTGTCTGTCCATACATCGAATCACTTCCACGGTACTGGATCGAGTCCGATGTCAATGAACTCTGCATTAAGCTGCTGAAACAGTTGGCCACAATTTGTATGGTATGTTTCGTCACTTCTCAAGAAAAATCATTTCTGAACATAGATATTTAGTGGCCAGAGAAGATGCAACTCTTGCCAGGGCCTGTTGTTCCTCAATGTCTTGGTGTGTTGGGAAGGGCAGACCCCCCCAGCATGAAAAGGCCAATCCGCAAATACTTCTCTGATCATGGGAACAAGAAGGATATAGGCGATTTCCTCAAATCCTGTATTCAGCTACACGAGAAACTCGCCCCAACCGGTGCTGAAGAGTCAACTGGTCCTCCGCCTAATTCAGGCGGCGTCTTTGAGGGTGACTGTTCCAAGCATAACCATGAACTTTTCGATGTTCTACAGAAGCATTGCGAGTGCTGTGCAAAACTGCACATCACGCCCGGGGACAACACGGTGTGGCATCCTACGAGACTGTATCTAGAGGGGAACACGAAATGTCCTTCATTTGGCATCTTGGTATCATCTCTAGATATGTCATGCTGGCAGGAGCTTCGGTTGAGCATGTAAGAGGCCCACCAATACCACAGAACTTCCAAACTAACAGTCCTGAGCTCTTCGAGCGACTCGGAAGCAACCACAGACCTGGATATGCTGAAACCTGGTCATATTTGCTCTCTAGTCGAGCAGCGGCTATTTGCTCGCATTCTGTTCGAGTTCAAACCCGGATATGGCCTTTATCAACTTCCTGGTTCGGAAGAGCAACAGTTGATACTAGCAGACGGACCAGGGCAATCTCTTGCTAGCATTCTACAGCACTACCATCTCACCCCCCGAGATAAAGTGTTGCTGTCATACTCTGTCGCACGAGCGTACTGGCAATTCTATGATTCAGAGTTGATGCGGCGAAAATGGAGTAGCGAGACCATTTGGTTCATGCCAACATCCTACGACGATCACAAGGAGGAGTTGCCCTTGCAAGCATTTGTCTCGTTCCCGTTCGACGCTCAAGATGATCCTGTTGAGTACTATATTGACGGCCCCGAACTCTCCCTCAACCACTATTGCCCTCGAGTCTTTGCCCTCGGCGTTCTCCTTCTCGAGATCGGCCGCGCCAGCCCATTCACCACACCCGTGGAGGAGAAGCTCAGTTCTCAGGTCAACCTTGACCATATTATAGCAAGTAACTTGCTGAAAAGATTTCGAAACACAAAGTGGGACGGCTTTTCTAACATGAAATACTTTGTTGATGCTGTTGAGTATTGTCTCGATGGTAAAAACTTCACCCAGAGCACGTCCGACTCCACACGCAGGGCGTCCAAGAAACGGCAGGATCTTGCTGAGAGAAGGGCAAATCTTTACAACAAAGTCGTTAGACCTTTGGAATGGCTGGCTGTGAAGGGCTTCAACAGCAATTCACTGGGAACAACCTACATCAGCAAGATCACGAACGCGGCAGTGCCAACAGCTCAAGATCCGCCTTCAGTCCACGAAACTCCAATTGGAACCAGAATGGGCGCGTTTAACAGTGGTTCAACTGGCTCAAGGAATTGGATCAATGATCTTGTAGGAATCAGCGAGCACATTGACGGCATCCGGAGCAAACTTAAGATGACCTCTCCCATCCGCGTGGCAATACTCGACACGGGCATCAACTGCGATATGCCCTATTACAATCACATTGAGTACGGACAGAACCGTATGGACCAAATAGAATGTTTTCATGACCTTGTGCAATCGGGTCACGCTTCGAAAAGGGACGATTTCGGCCACGGGAGTTTGATGGCTAGGCTGGTTATAGAATCAACGCCATTTGAGTCGGCTCCATTTACAAAGCTCATGGTCATACGTGTTGCTAAAAACACAAGAGACCTGGCCAAATGTCAGGATAATATTGCTGAGGTATAGTCATGTTGCATGACAGCACAATAGTCACTTACACATCTATAGGGAATACGGTGGGCGGGTGCTCGAGGAGCAGACATCATTTCCATGTCGTTTGGATTCCAAAGAGAACACCGCGAAGTCTCGGAGGCCATACATGAGGTAGCCTCCTACAAGAGGGGTGTCATCTTCCTCGCCAGTGCGGGAAACTCTGCTAATGAAGCAGAGGCATTCCCAGCTCGGCACCCGGACGTCATCCCTATCTACGCCACAAACCGCCACGGCACTTTTCTTGAGTTCAACTCTCAGCGTCCAAGTAACGGGACCGATATCTTGGGCACTTATGGTGATGGAATTCCTCCTGAAATCACAGCCGAATTTGACAGAGAATATCGGGGCGTGTGCCGACCGGGATCATCAGTTGCGACAGCGGTGGCCGCCAGTATGGCTGCTATGATGCTAGCATACATCGCTACCTTGCCCACGCTTTTCTCTTCCCCCTCCAGCAGCAAGATGGTACAGAGGACGTTACAGGGAGCACATGACTCTCGTGGCATGGAGGCCCTGTTTCGGAAGATGGCACCGAGGTCGTCTGATGGCCGGTTGTTCATAAACCCAGTTCATTTCTGGACGGAGAACGACACGGACGAGGCTAGATTCCATGATATTTGTTCTTGTTTAGGGAAGGTTAGGAGATACCTGTAGATGTTTTCGCTGAGCGTTAGTCTCAGTGGTGTATGCGTAGTGGGATTGATACCCTGCGGAGGTGATGGAAGCCGGTGTTGCGCAAGATGCATTTTGAAGATTGAATTTATGTATATTTTATCATGCAGTCTTTTGTATACTTTGACGAGGTTCAAGTATGCCTGTGACCTTTGCTTGGTCTTCTGGCTGAGTTATCCCATCAAAGGCCAGGCTTCAACTCTATCAAAAAACATCATATATCAGTTTGCTCAAGATGAAGTGAGTGAAGAGTCGTTTCTCTCTGTTCCCCAGAAGACTTAGTTCCCCTTGATCACGACAATAAACTCATCCCCGACATCGTACTCCTGCGTGGTCAACTCAGCCCCCTTCTCTACTTTCAAAGGTCCACCAGTCACCTCAACAAATTCCATCTCCTGTTCCTCCTCTCCCTCCTCGTTCTCTCCCGCAAAAAAGGCCGTAGTATCTGCAAAAATACCCGTCTCGGCCTTTTCATCGGCTTTTGCCCTTATGACATGGAGTCGATATGCAAATACAACGCCAGGGGCTGTGTTGTAGCTGTGCGACTCGTGTTTTTCATGGTCGGTCGTTACGCCTCCACCAGCTTGAATCGGAACGCCAAGACCAGCCGCTGATGCTGACGCGTCAGCCGCCACTGAAGTCACCGAGCCTGTCGTGGTCGTGACGGAGAACGAATCCTTTGCCACTCGAATGCCAGAGAGGAGATAAACGGGCCGCTTGCGGAAGCGACCGAAAGGCCCGCCATTGATGAACTCCTTGACTGCTTCTAGCTGGATAATAGAGCGAAGGGCTTCTGGGCTCAGAGCTCGAGAGAAAAGACGCACTTCATGATCAACAGTGCCAAACTCGTAGTCTTTGTACTTGGAAACATCGGCGCGTCCAGAGATCGAGGCGAGATCGATGAATTTAGCAAAGATATTAGCGCCCGCGGAACGACCCGAGCCGGTCGAGTGGGCGTGTCCCGGCTCGGTTATTGTCGTAACTGCGGGGAGGGAAATATGGGGAGTCTCCTCGGGGTCGAGAGACGCAAGAGTGAGAGTCGGACGGTCGGGATACTTGAGGATCGTGCCCAGACGGATCTCGCCCTCTGGGAAGAAGTTGAAGTCGGGCGGCAGAAACCACGTTTTGGCCATTGCGAGAGATGTTGGAGGAAATGATGTGGCCTTCTGCTCAGAGCCTGCCAGCCTGGTGAGGTTTTATACGCACCCATTGGTGGGCGGCCTCACTGCCTCAGCCGCAAAGTCATGCAGGCTCTCGGCCAACACTTCAAGGCAGGGTGTGATACAGAAAAATAGGCCGTTAGGCCACCAAAAGGTAGGGGGCCCCCATGACGACAAGGGGGCCTAATTGGCTCTATTTTACTGTACGACACAGGGACAATCAGCTGAGTGGCCGTAACAAAGAAGTAGTGAAATTCATACGCCCCAGTAGAAATCTCTATTGTCATAAAGAATGTAATATTCAAGCCCTATTTCTTCAATGATAGTATTGTAAACCGTCGAGAAACTCCATCATGGCCACCAAAGATACAGACTTCAATCTCCCATACCATCAACTACGTAGGACATAAATATTCTCCCCTCCCTACGTTGACCACGAGGCATAGGCCCTAGCTGTACCCCCCAAGTTGATGCACCGACCCTTCAAGAACGTGTCACTCCCGCCATCCGCCCACTAATCATTCACCTTGCCTATTAAGCAGTGGTTCATCGGGTAAAAGTAGGCCCTCTGGCGCCAACGTCCGTACTCCAATACCCGGAAGGATTTGGTAGGGTAGTTCGGGGTGGCACACCTGTTGTCCCAGACATTGGTGACCTTGGATTCGCCCTTGCAGTCTCGGCCTTTGAAGGCGCGGATCTTGTATGAGGAGGCTCCGATGGTGAGGCAGAGGAAGGTGATGGCTTTTCCGATATGCATTTTGAGGGATGAGTAGTAGGGTGCTGATGGTGGCTAGAGAAAATGGTGCGTGTTGTTTGGAACTGAATGACTTCTCTGAACGGGATTGAGGGTCCCTTATATAGACTCAGGTAAGATGACCTATGTGTACTATATTCTTTTACCTACCTTTTAGCCTCAAATACGTACTATATCAGTCTCATAAGGTGACCTAGTGATACCATCCAGTAAGCTCAATCTCACCATAAAGCAAGTCAGTACTACTACCTAGTAAGCTTACTCTCGTAAAGAAAGTCAGTACTACCATCCAACATGCTCAATCTCGGTCCTACAGCGAATAGGAGAGTTGAGATATTGCTCTCCTGATTCAAAGACGTAAGAGGAGTCCTCAGAAGTCCCACAAGCGAGCGGGCTGAGCCTGCGTGAGTTATCAAGGGATTCATACAATCTTGGAATCTCGTGCATTATGTCATGACATGGAGTCCGCATTACGTGATGTAAATTGATCTGTCTCGCTCATGGTTGATACTGCAGACGTCTTTTTCTTTGGAAGTCCTGTTGAAGTAGCTAACACGACGTGTCTGTTTCGTCTAGCTCCAGATCTCTCAGAGCACTAGTTACAACTCAACATCGAATGACAGACAATATCTTCCCATGAGTTCTCGCTCAAGGAAATCTCTAGGTAAATGTGTTCTTTTTTATAGTTGAAGCCCGGCCC
>JABCKC010000603.1:0-21133 GCA_013186395.1 Fusarium papillatum | reverse complement strand
GGGCAAGATTGGCGCGTAGAGAAGGGGGCTTCTGGGAAAGTGCTGCAAGGGGCATGGCTCCAAATCTGCAAGACCCTAGATCAAGCATGCGGGGAACTGAGCTTCCTAGAGATACTAAGAGAAAGTTTAGCAGGGAATCGACATAGATGAACAATAAAATACGCACCAGATGGCCTCAAGACTCATCCCCGAGTCTCCCACCTAACGCAAGGATGGAGAAAACAAAGGGGAGGCAGCTCTGGGGCAATCCCACCAGACAAACGAAACCCCCGAGGAAAGAATGAGCTTATTTGAGAACGAAAACAGGGCAACTTGGTCGACGGTGGCCTTGACTGAAGGTGAGTACCTCCAAGTGGCTGGCAACAAGGATCTTCAGGTTTGCGATTTGATATCTACTTTTTGTTAGTCATGTCCTGAGGCGAGAGAGTATGAGCTTACCTCGGATATTCTCGTTCTATCAAATGTGCTCGTTGTGGGAAATATTGCCCTGGGTCATCGCCAACTCCTCATGGGAGGCATGTCTCCCCAGCAAAAGGGCGCTCCCATCCCCACCACGCCCTCTCAAGGATATCAACCCAAGGTCGAGAATCGAAGGTGCCTTACCGAATCAACAACTGTTACCATGACTAGTCGATGTGAGGCACCACGCGTCGAGAAGCAAGAGTGATCGGTGCACAGCCCCCCATCAACATAGGCTCCATGCTCGTAGACACACCGAAGGCAGTACCATGTATCAAGAGGACCCTCTATGAGGAGCTCGTAGAGTCTTCCCCTGGACTGGGCTTCCTCCAGGATGGATGAAACCTCTGCTTGGGCTCCGTCGTCGAGCCCGGCATCATCCACGAATCGAAACCAAGATATACTTGTCGGAGGTGTACCATCGTTATGGTATATGGGGCTCCTCTCTAATGCCTCGATCCTCACACGCTGTTGGCTGATGAGCCTATCCTTTTCACCCACCACAGACATGAGCTCTTCCTTGGCCTTCTCAGCCAAGTTCAGGTTCGACCGCAAAGCACCAATGGTGCGATAGGCCTCCTTTCTCAGGTCTCTTTCGGCCTGTTTTGCCGATTGCACCTCTGACTTGAGAGCCTCGATCTCTCTTCTTTGTAGATCAATCAGGGTATCTCTCTCTTCCATCTCTTGCTTGGTTACGACTGATGGGACATCCTCCCTGGCTTCGACTTGTTCGTCGCTTCTACCCTGGGGCTCCCTGACCGGACCCTCCGGGTGTTCGGGTTGGGTGACATTGTTGTTGTCTTGATGCCTTCGGGCACCATTACGGTTCCTGCGACGCCTCCGTCTGCCGTCATTGTGACTCGTCTGGGGGTAGTCATTGACAGGGATGTTATCTTGCTGGTAGTACACGACTTGGGGTTGGGCGGGGACGGCTCCAAATACCCATCCTCCACCAAATGGATACATCTTGCCGTTGTCGTTGTTGTTGCTGTTGATGTTGATGTTTCTACTGCTGAAGATACGAAGAAGATGTTGGCATTAAAAAGTTACATGAAATTTAGCAATAAAAGTTTTTGGTCAAGAATGTGTGCTGTCGGTCGTTGGCACTGGCAAGGACCGTAGCGAGTCTAACGGCGTAGCTGCTGGACGTGCCCAACTACAGACCGGACGAGGAGCTGGGTACTTGGTATATTGTGGTTCAAAAAGATAATCACGGAAAGTTGGAGGATGTGAAGCTTTTTTTCGTTTCCTACCTGCGTATGTGCTGCAGGGAACTGCTGGCCGCCATGGCATTGAAAGACAGATCAGCGACAGCTCTTTGCCTTTATTACTACTCTACCATTTGT
Source organism: Fusarium papillatum (assembly GCA_013186395.1). Classification (NCBI taxonomy): domain Eukaryota; kingdom Fungi; phylum Ascomycota; class Sordariomycetes; order Hypocreales; family Nectriaceae; genus Fusarium; species Fusarium papillatum. The sequence continues at coordinate 19,328 of JABCKC010000603.1, read as the reverse complement.
CACAAGAACTCCAGGCCTTATAGAGACACCGTTTGAGATGAATATTCTAGCCCTTTTCAAGGAACTCTTGTCATTTTTATAAATAGGGGAAGGGTAAACCCAGTGCTCGCCAGATAGTCTGACATGTGGCGGAGGGTTGGGGGCATAATAAGAAGGGGTTTCGCATCGAGGAAATGTAAGGATGGGGGATAGACCAAGGAGATAGTAGAGAGAATCATGGAGCACTGATGAAAGCGCGTTGTGACCATCGTATTTCCCTTTGTTCATCCGCAGTTACTCAGGCCGTATGTTTGCTGGAGGAGGACAGTATGGCCATAAATTCCTGCTGCATACACCGCCAAGGGCACTGCGATCAACAATACCGATGACGGGGTCACAGAAACGCAATCGCCTAGTTTCATTTGTATGCCTGAACGAGGCTCTTTTCACGGTTCCCCGAGCCCCTAATTACCTAGGTACACAGCTTATACATGGTAGGCCAAATGCGTCACCATCGTTTCAACATATAATCAGGATAGAAACAGTGGCGAACAAGCCATAGAGAGCTGGAGAGCGAGCCAATTGGGGTGCTATACAAGCTTAGTATAGAAAAGATCAAGCTTTATATAAGACCAAACATTATTTCACGATAATGGATGGTTGTTTGAAAGGCGCAAATACGATGGGCCCGAAACACGCCGACGTAGCCTGAGCGGACCGGAAACAGAGTGATAAGCGCCACTCACCTCTGGAGAGATTAAACTCACGGTTAGGGTGACTATGTTCGTGGCTCTTGGCATTAAGAGAAGCGTCTCCAGTAGAGGAAGTTCTAGGTCATTAAGAATTCCGACTGCCTCCTGGGGCCTTTATTTGAAGCAATAACACACACTTGAGGACGCTTTATTCCCTATGATCCCCTGATCCCTTGACCAGGTCATGCTAGCTCTTAGGAGTCGTAGTCCAACGCCTTCATCTCAAGTTGCCAGATACAGGCATTAGGTGTGGTGTCTTGCATATCCTATTACAATAACAAGTACATAGAATCTGTTTAAATTAATTATAAAATAAATATAAATAATAGTTATTTTTATTTTTTATTATATTCTTTATTAATTATATTTATTAAATTCTTTTTATATATTAAATAGTAGATCTTATTTCTTTATTTTTATAACAAATATATATATATCACACTTTATTTTCATAAGTAATAGACTGAAAATAATGAAACTTGTTTTCAGCCTCTGCCCTAACTCTTCTTCACTCTACGCGCGCCCCTGAGTCCTTGAAACGGCCTCTTCTTGTAGCTCTGTCACCGCAGCCTGTTCATTGATCCTTCCCTAACCGAGGGTCTCCTCAAGGTGAGTAATCTCGAGCTCAAGGAAGGCACACTTCCCCTGCTCGCAATTGAGACCGCCTACCAACCCAGATTCGCGTGTACGAGGCCCTTCATTGATATTTGAACTCCGCCTCTTGTTTCATGCGTCTCTCGCGTGCCCTGATACCTTAAACTCACGGTCAAAGTGACTGTGGTCGTGGCTCTTGGCATTCGAGAGAAGTCTCTTCGATAGGAAAGATTTTACAGCGTCCAACAGTGTCTGACTGAGGCATTGGATATGGCTTCCGTGTGGGAGTCGTGCCTGGGAGGCAATATTAGTATGAACTTAAGAAGATCTATAATAATAATTAGACTCTTATTATTAAACTTTTATCATATTTTAGTTATAGTTTACTAAATTTTCACTAGATCTTTATTCTTGTCTCTTCTTATTCTCGTCATTAGATAGACTAAGTCTCGACGTTCGCCAACATCAGCAACAAAGGCGGACGACTACAAAACTTGGAGGGCCAACTACCCGGAACTCTCACCATATCACATTCCCCCTGGCCGAGGAGCCACATAATATCCTCAACCGAATCGGTCTTGTTGTGTTAGTCGAGCTAACTATAGCAATGTGTGAGGCTTTATTAGGCTTGTCGCAAGCAGTACCCAAGCACCTCGACGACCGCGGCATTCGTCTTGAGAGGTGACTTGGAGACATGCTGAAGACCCGCGACAACGGCGGCCAGCAATTGATTACGGATACCATATCTCGGGTTACATGTCTGACGAACAAGGTCCTCTAATGCTCTTGAATTCAAGGTGGCTAGGCTCGAGACCTCTGTGGTGAACGTCCAGAAGGGCACCCATTGCACCGCTGACAAAAGAATAGGGGTAACTCCGCAATTGACAACCTTGGGAGTACAAATTACACACTTTCGATCTGTAATCGTAACAGAAACCTTTGACAGTTTGTTTATGTCAATAGTGATAGGTTATTGGTCCAATATCTGCTATGCGATATAGCTGAGGTATGGAGGCATCAAGTTCATCTCGTCAAGTCTCCGCGTTGCAGTCCTTCCCGACTTCACCTGATCAATAGCCAGCATTTGCCTACCCATAGCATCTACCTAAACAATGACATTCCAATAATGCTCTAATGGCCTAAGAAATACAGGTCATTACAGCCTGGCCCCTCATTGCTCCCGCCTGACAAAGCACGCGAGGCAGCAGCACCTTCCCCGCATCTTCACCAACATCAGCAGCGGCAACAATAACAACAACAAAAACAGCAGCAGCAGCAACGAGATGTCTGGTCGTTGTGGTGGTCGCAGGGGTCTGCGTGAACAGCTCTGGCAATGCGAGGAAGCACTTCGGGAAGCCCGCCGGAGCGCAGAGAGAATAGCCGAGGAGAACAATGGGTTGAGAAAAGACCTCGAAGAGAGAGACCAGATCATCGCTCAGAAGAGCGACGAGATCCGGTCGGCCATAGCAGAGCGCGATTCGATCAAGGGAGAGCTCGAATCGTGGAAACAGGCCAACCGTAACCTGAGGAGCGATTCGGATCGGATCATTGAGGATCTCAAAAGAAAGGAAGGCGAGGCCAAGAATGATGCTGTCCAGGCTAGGATGGCTCTCCGATTGGCGAATGAGAAGCTTGATGAACAGCGTGCAGAGACTGAGGCAGGGCGCGAGTCTGCCAATGCCGAACTCCAGTCGGTCAAGAGAGAGCTCCTGTCTGCGAAGGAGGTGACAAGGGAACAGGATAGCCTCATCAGCCAAAGGGATGCAAGAATCGAAGCGCCGGAGAGGAAACTCGAGGATCATAACGAGATGATGCCTTGGTCAAGCACACAGTATGATGCTACTCTGCCTGGGCCTGCGGTTGAGGTTCCTACCGAGATTAGGGAGCATATTGAAGCCCTTAGCGCTATTAAAGCATGGGAGGAGTGGCTTCAGTTCGTTGAAGATAATGAGTTCAACAACGCCAGAACCATAGCAGATGTGGGTGCCATACTAAGCGAAGCCCAGTCCAGAAGAAGGCTCCGTGAGTTCTTGATGGAGGGCCTCCTTGATACTTGGGCGTGCCTTTCGCGTGTTGGCGAGCACGGCTTCTTCGCCGAGAGTGTGACACTCACCAATGACCTTCGCTGCCTGGCTCACAGTGGTGGTGTGTCGTGCCGGCTGGTCATGGTGACGACTATTGATTCGGTAAGACGCCTTCGTTTCTTGAATCGAACTGGCTAAATGCAGTTGATGGACGCCCTTGAGAGGGAATGACTTTGCAGGACTGAGAGGACGAAGCAGTCCATCGTTGGGACTCTTTCACTGGCGAGACGAGCCTTGAAAAGGGGGCTGCCGCTCCATGGTGGGTTGGCAAAAGCCCGGGTGAGGCTTTCCAACATCCAATGCCCCTATTGATGGAGCCGGAGCTACTTATATTGCAATCCATAGGTGTACCAGTCGGTGGGCTTGAGCCCATGCCTTAAAAGGAACAGCAACAGTGCCGACCCACCAAAGAGTCTGGAGGAGGACTGAGAAGTCTGAAACCTACATCGCCCAAGGTTCCAGTTACCGGGATCTAGGAAGAACTCTGCTTCGATATGCCACCCGGTGTATACCAAAGGAATCACGTCCAAATCCGATCGGTCAGCTGGGATGGTGGAAGTGGGGAGTCGCATACCTACTACAGGCAGCGCTGGGAAGACGCAGATCCCCTGGTATCACGATGATGACACGAACTGGGTGATTACCAGGCAGTCTGTCGTGCTTGGCTCTGCTGCCTCCAAAGGCACTGGCAAATACGATGGGCCCAAGCGCATCCACAAAGGCTGGGCTGTCTGGAAACAGAGCACAGAGTGATATGCATCATTCACCCTTGGGAGAATGAGCGTCATTGACAATGAAGACTTGTGCATAATTCGGCTTGTGGTTAGCCCTCAGGCTGCCGGGCTTAACACCTTGAAGTCATGTTCTATCGGAATGAAGCCCTGTGATGGTGCCCTTGGCTCTGCCGTGTAGGTATTTATGGAAGGATATGTGCGAGGTTGTAGTTCAATGACTCTAGCTAATCTATGGCAAACCTGATAAGCTCACTTACAGGGGCTACCTATGCCAAGATCGGTAGTAGTACAGGCCTTCTAAATCCCCAGTGTCACCAGAAGTTCCGACCCAGAGTCCTAATCCCCTTGATTCTGTTCTCAATCCCACCATCTCCAAGTCCGAGCATCACCGTTGTTCCTCGCCAAGAATACGAGTGACAATGCATATACCCTTCGATGGGGCCTCTGAGACGACGTTTGTTTGGGTTACAAAAGCGTGCGCCTCGAAGAAATCCCAAACACGGAGCCGGTACTGCCGATGGACCGGGTATCTTCATCAGGAATGGACCCAAGGGAACGAGGGCTGCCGATGGGCTGGGTACTTTCAACTGGAGTGGACCCAAACACGGAGCGAGTACTGTCGATGTCGATGGACTGGGTGTCGGCGGGAGTCGAGGGTTCTTTACCGGGGCGTTTGGCTACTGTTACCCCCTGTCAGTGAATCCGAGTGATAGATTGGGTAGAGCAACTTACGAAGGGCCTGAAAGAGCGCTTCCTCAAGGACTGACCATCCATTGGTGGCCTCTCCAGAACTGGGAGTGACCAGAGAAGACCAGTCAACAGTCTTGACCTCGGCAAACTGAGATTCCGCCTTTGGAGCTACACTGAACATGATGCCTCCAACAGGAGCCGAGGGATTCATGTCTCGGACTTGACGATACGCCTGAAGAGCAGCCTCCTCACTGTCGACCTTGAAGCAAATGGTGCTCTTCGCCTCGGCAAGCTTGGTGTAGATGTTGAGCTGTCTTCCTCCTCCGCTGCTGTCGCTGTGCACGGAGAGACCGGGGGCCTTGTTGCTGCCGGTGATCTTGACTGTCTGAAGAGCCATACTGTCGACCATGACCAAGTCATTTCGGTGTCTGTTGGGGTTTTCTCGGAGTGCTCTAGGTGGCCCAGATAGGCCTTGACGCCAGGAGACCTGACGCTGGGAGTGCGACATGCCGAGTGATATCGGGGCGTGATAGGAGGAGGTGATGAGTAGAAGGAACTTGGAAGGACGAAAGGAAGACAAGAATAAGGTGAGATGGTCCAAACTCCAAGGCTCTTGATTTTCGGAGGAAGTTTTTCTTGCGACTGGCAAACAGCTGGCAGCCTCAGGTAGCCCTACCAACCGAACACTGCCAAACAAAAATACTCCTCTGATTCACAATCACTCAAAACTTTTCAATCTCCCACATTCTTTGACAAAAAGATCAAACCTCCACAAAGCAAAAGAACGAAATCAACCATCACTTCCCTCACCTCTCTCCCAACCATGTCGAGAATCCAGCAACGAAGCAGTCTCTCGAGAGCGCTCGAGACTCTCTCAGGCCTAGCTACCCGTATACACTGCGTCGAAGACGAAGAGTTTGATGCAGGCCTCGTCGCTTTTCTAGTCCCGCACCTCAACGACGACAACGCCCGCCGCCGCCTCCTCTCCTTTCTCGACCACAACAACGGCACGTGGGCTTGCTTAGCCTCTATATGCGTTGAAGGATACGGAGTCCGCAAGGGTACAGTTGGGGGGTGTGACTGTCCCCATCATGGGAACCCTCGGGTCATTGTGTCTGTCGTTTTCGAGCATGGCATACGCAAGTTGAGGTTTAAGCGTATCCATATGCCGACATGATTGTGTCCGGGGCAAGGAACATCGACGTGGATTGGTTACGACGGGTATGAGATCCGTATTTGCATTCTCTCCAAGTCAACTAACATCCATTGTCACAGTCCATTATGGGCCAAGGCACCGACTACCAGATGACAACCTGGATTGGCGATACCAAGGCATGGTTCTGGCCTAGGGGAAACGACACAATTGGGGTGGAAGGCTGGTGGTATAAACCATGGAGGATAGCAAATCTTTGCAAGACCATGATGAAATGAATACTTTGACCCAGATTTGTGTCATTGAGCTTTCAGAAGTGACTGTCATCAGATGCAGAAGACTACCTAACACTTGCTGCAGGTACCATGGCAGCATCTCTTGGACACTTTAAATCCCCTCGTAATTACCCTTCCAGACTCTTCCTAATATCACCCCAGTATCTTCCTAATATTATTCCAATATCTTCCTAATGCTATCCTAGAATCTTCTTAATATTATCCCGGAATCTTCCTAATATCATTCCAGTATCTTCGCAATATCATCACAGAATCTTCCTAATATCATTCGCGCAATACTCATGCAACATCACTCGTGGCAAGCCTTTGCGCTGATATCAAGGGGACAGGTCCAGGACAAAGAACCTAAAAGCAATTGTTCAGATCCCAAAGCTCTCAGCTTCAAGTAATTTGCCTGTAAATGCAGTGGCAGGCAGCTGGCAGCGAAGAGTTGGCTTGTGGGTTGTTGTTGCCTCAGGTAGCCCTAACAATTGAGCACCCCATACCAAGGAAGGTGCTTCTCTGATTCACAAACACTCTCATTTTCAACCTTTCATCCCCAACAACAAATCAATCAACAACGACAAAAACACCATCACCAAACCGCAACTCCCGTCGCAACAACCATGTCGTCAGGAGAAGCACCACCAACACCGCCGGTCAACCCGGCACCCAGCCGACCTAGGGGCATCCCCCCTCACCGAGAGTGGGAGTCATTCGAGAACCACAACTGGGGGGTGTTCAACGCCCCATGGGTAGGCGATAACCCGACCATAGAAGAGAGGCGCGCCTACATGGGAGTCTATCTCAACTGGATGGTCGAGGGTTCTGCCGAGTCTGAGAGACAAGCTCGGAAGAAGGCGGAGGAGGCCGCCACCATCAATTTCGCCCAGGAGGGCAAGACCGAGGTGAAGACCACCATCTTCGAATGGGCCGTCGATCGAATCTATTGGGATATATGGTGTAAGCTTTACCCCCGCCCAAGCGATATTCTCTGCTAACAGTACTCGTCTAGTCGAGGACTACTCTTCCATCGCAGGCCAGCCCCCGTACCCTTGGAGGAGGCCAGAGGAGGACCCCAACGAGCCATGCTCCGACACGTTTGCCCGGATTTTGGTCCAACGCCGCAACAGGGAGCAGGAGAGGCAGCGTCAGCAGCAGCAGCAACGCCAGCAGCAACGCCAGCGGCAACAGGATCAGTGCGTCAGGCGAAGGCGAGCCGGCTCATTTGAGGAGCCCCAGAGCAGGCAGCGAAGGCGACTCGAGGCCCCAGCTAGGGAAGACGTCGTATTTTTATCCGCCATGAACCAGATTCTTTCCGACAGTTTTGGCCTGCGTTGCGTCAACGACCAGGATTGGAACATGAACTTGCTCCGGTACCTGATCCCTCATTTCGTGGATCGCCAATCCCGCCAGAGGCTCTACAGCCTCCTCGAAGAAGGTCCTATGATGGCTTGGTACTGTCTGAGATCCATCTTCGAGCTGGGATACCGCAATAGCATTCCTAATTCTGGTCTTTGTCGTTACACTGACCATATGCATCCTAGGCACTTTGTTTGCGTATGGGACGTGAATGGCCAGCGGACGCTCGTCTTCAAGACTGCGGATACCTAGATGCCACACGGATTGTCTCTGGACCCAAACCTATTGGGGACATGAAGTGAGGCATCTTTCGGCACTACTTGAAAGGCATCACTGCATCCAAGGCCCCTCTTTCTTCGATTGACAAGGCCCTTGCAGGTTGCCACCTTGCCATACGAGGCGCCTAACATTGCTGGAGCACCTTACAGGCGCCTCAGGGCATCAAAGTCCAATGTTTATTGCTTGCCTAAGTGCATTTGCACAAACGGGCGCATACATACATGGAAGCAGATTTGCCTTGTAATACTGGGACGAAGGAGACCCCGAGCAGGGACTTCATCACGACCAACGAGTCAACCCAGAGCTCGGCCACTGCTTGATTTACCTTGTTGCCTTGTGGTTTGTGCCACTTGGCTATAGGTGAACAAAGGCGGGATTCGCCCCATGACTGACTTACTTGCATTGTTTTAGGAGATCATTCTAACGTCAACCTCACGAGAAACCAGGACGATACTCGCTGACGCATCAACATCGATCCTCCTTTGGAGCGGTACGAAGAGAGACATACCACTACTACCAACGAGCCGAATGAGCTAAGATGATACTTCAGGTCATCCCAGATTGCAACATCGCCGAGGATGTCCTTTGCTGCACCAGGAACGCTCCCATTGGTGTCAAAGGAGCCATACGGCTGTCTGTCAGTCACCGAAACCCCTTCAGGGGCAAGCAACCAGCGGTCATTAGACCGATCACGACGGGTACGAGGCCTGTCTTTCTTATTTCTCCCAGTAAACCAACATGTTACAGTCGGACGCGTGCTGAGGCACGAGGAATTAATTTACCCTTCCAATGATGAAACTCCTAGGAGCGACCTGAGGAAGACACTAACGGAGCATCTTGTGAGGTATTGGCCCAGACTTTTTCCCAGCTCCTTAACAGGGGGGTGGAGAAGCAGCGGCAATACTCAAGGTCGCAAGAGCCCCAGAGCAGTTATTGCAGGTGACCTGAGGCTCAATCTGAAGAAAGGAACGCGCTTGTGTTCACTATGAGCCAGATATTTACTCACGAGTGGCCTACGCTTCTTTCACCGCGGGTAGACATGACCCTGTTGCTGTATCTCATTCCTCAAGGAAGTTCACTTAGGCTATCGGTACAGTCTGGCATCCATCTGTGTTGAGGGACTTGGTATGATACCCATCCTTACATTTTCTTGATCCAACTAACAAATCACACTCAAACGAACACTAAGCACAAAGAATCAATCCGCCTCCCCAATAACGAAACTCCCCGGAATAAGAGTAACAGAATGTTCTCCCGTCTTCTCCTTCGTCTTATGCACTGGCCCAGAACAACCCTCCTCCTTATTTTCCTCTTTATTCCCTTCCTTATTCTCTTCTTTACCCTTCTCCTTCTCCTTCCTCGCCGGCGCTCTGATCTTCGAAGGGTCACACAAGCCAATCGGCGGCGCGGCCGCAAGATTCTCGATAGTCAACTCAGGTCCAGGATCCGGAAAGCTCACATCCTCCGATTCCTCCGTCGTACACCCATTTCCGATATTCGCGACAAACATGCGCGGTCGGTCGAAAAAGTCAATCTTGTCTGGTCCTTTGTGCAGGGTCGTCACTGAGGCACAGTTCATGTACATCTCCCGGCTGCCGAGCTTGTTGAACCAAGTCCATGCAAAGAGCGCGCGCTGAACAAGGGGAACGTCGGAGGGGACTCGGAAGGGGAGGGTGTTGTTGCCAGAGGTGGCAGGACAGTTACCGATGTAGCTGTGAAGGACATAAAAGGTGCTTCCCCCGTCAACAGACAACGAGACCTGGCATGAACCACCTTCGTGGGAAGTCCCGCCGGTGAAAGTCATACTGTATAACTTTCCGCCCTGCATCTTTACCACAGGTTCTCCCAAGGGTGTGGAAAGCTCAAGATGATATCCCTTACAGGGAAAGTCGGAGCCATCCTTGCGGAGAGGGTTGGCCATGTTGTAGTCAACGTTGCGGTTGGTGGTGTATGGGTTGAATTCGGATCTCAGGGGAGGGGGGTTGGACATTTGCATTTGGCCAGAGGTGCTAGCCACCAAGAGGGATAGGCCAGAGGCCAGAGTGGTAATGCGCATGGTGATGGTCTTCCAGATGGTGAGTGTTGGTGAGGTTGGGAATTGTCCATGGTAAGAAGTCACCTCCATCCTGGAGATGGTCCCCAAAACTGGTCTTTATACCCATTCCCAGGACGTCTAGTCATTCAAGCAAGCAGACATTCACAGAAGGTTGGTGTTGCTCATCGGTCAATCTGTCACTTGGCACCATGATGGCCGACACTCATCACTCATTCCGTTCACAGCACTCAGACGCGAGAGACACCATGATTGATACAAGCAGCAGGATCGATATGGACAGCAAAAAGCAAGAGTCATCTCCTGACTCGGTAGCAACAAATGGCAAAATATGGCAAAAAGCAAAAGAGAAGGATATTTGGTGGAATCAAACCACCTCTGATGGACGAACAGGGAATCGAACCCTGGACCACTCCCAGATGATTCGGACGAATTATGCTAAGGGAGTATTATACCACTAAACCATTCGCCCGGTTATTGTTGGATCTTTGAGCCGCAAATGAGGTATATTCGTGTGGGCAGAGTTTGTGGGCTAGGGTTGGGTCTAGATGTCACTGGCGCCAAGGCCAGGGGGGGAAAGCTGTGGGTATGATCATGGGTGCGATGAGCCAGTATCAGAAGCGACAAAGGGGGAACGAAGGAGATCTGATTTGCTGGGATCTACGCAGGAGATGTTCATACCATCACGGATGAAAGAGTGAAGTTATTGTGTTTTCAACTTCCCACGAGGCGTTGAGTCAAAGCGAAGCTTACATAAGGTGAGACCTTGATCATGACAATACCAAGACACCAGTATTCATGATCTAACTAATTCAATCAATACCCCTCTTTACACATACTATTCAGAGTCAAAAAACTCTTCAAACAATCCCAAACATCATTGTTTCTCTTATAACCCAATCCACAGCCAAGCCCTTCCGATCCCGGGGGTGGAACCCAGCCACGCGCTAAGCCCCACGGCGCCACAAGCTACCCTTCCCTTCCCGAGCTATCTCCCCTCCTCCTCCACCACCACCATCAACACCATCACCAAAACCTCACGAGACGAAAGAATCATGGCCTCATACATCGAGAACCCCCTCTCGGATGCGGCTACACAGCCAGCACCAGAGATCCTAGGAGAAGTCAAGAAGCCAAAGAAGAAGAAGGTCCTCCTAATGGGAAAGTCTGGTTCTGGAAAGTCTAGCATGAGGAGTATCATCTTTAGCAACTACATTGCCCGAGATACACGTCGACTGTACGTCTCCCCTTTCTCCTCGCACTCACCCCTCTAACCTGTGTTAGTGGCGCAACCATCGATATAGACCTCTCCCACGTCAAGTTCCTCGGAAACCTAACCCTCAACCTCTGGGACTGCGGCGGCCAAGAAGCCTTTATGGAAAACTACCTCTCCCAACAACGCGTCCACGTATTCTCCAACGTCGGAGTCCTAATCTACGTCTTCGACATCGAATCCCGCGACGTCGACCGAGACCTAGCGACATACGTCTCCATCCTATCTGCTCTTCTGCAGTATTCTCCCGCCGCAAAGATATACATCCTCATACACAAGATGGACCTCGTAGTTCCGTCCGCGAGAGAACAAGTCTACGATGAGCGCATTCGTGTCGTTAGGCAGAAGACGTTTGAGTATGCGAACTCTGTGGGCATCGCTCCGTCTTCTGTTGAGCTCACGCCTTTTGCTACGTCTATTTGGGATCAGAGTTTATACAAGGCTTGGGCATCTATTATTCATGATCTAGTTCCGAACCTCGCCGTTATCGAACGAAACCTCGCAAACCTCGGTCTCGCGATCGAAGCTGAAGAACTACTCTTATTCGAACGTACATCTTTCCTCGCTGTATCATCCTGGACATCTCCCGAAGGTCAACGAAACCCTACCGAAGATCGTCTAGAGCGCATGTCCAATATCATGAAGCACTTCAAGCAGAGCATTTCCCGATTCACAGGGACACCTCGCAACGCTGAGCAGTTCATCAGGATGGAGCACAAGGCGGGTCCTAGGTTCAGCCTCTTCATCCTCAAGTTCACGACAAACACGTACCTCATGGTTGTTCTCCCACCAGGAGAGGCTCGATTCAACGCTGCCATGCTCAACTGTCAGATTGCGATTGAGCATTTCAAGTTTCTGGATGGTCCAATCACTCAGGTGGCTTCCAACGCAATCACTGCAGCTGCCTGATAAAATCATCATGTACATTCTTTGGGCGTTGGCGTTTAGATACCACTGTCATGACGGTGAAGGGCGTTGGGTTCAGGATTAACGCTAGACTGGGGGATTTTTTTTGTCACGTAAAAGCGTAATGCAATTTGCCATTTCTCTATTGGCCTGTGTCTAATGAGTCGTTGCCAGTTGAACTGGAAGTAGCCGTTAAATCTCAGTAAGCCCCAACGCCATCCCAATTATGCCTAAGCCCACTTGACCACAGCGGTTCCGCCCTTCTTGAATTCAGGCATCTCTCCAAGGACGAGGCTTCGGTCGGTGTGGTCCTTGTTGGGGAAGGTTGTAGCCAGTACCCATGATCGAGTTCGAGTTTCGGGTGAAGCTCCCTGGACGAAACCGTAAACGTCATCGACGGTGTTGGTAGTGTTGAATCGAGCAGGCAGACGTGTACCATCAGGCATTTGAATGCGAATCATGACAGTTGGTTGAGATTCGTCAACAGTAGGGCCAGTGTTGGTAGAAGAAGACGCCGCAGGTGCAGATGCAGGGGCAGGGGTAGACTCTTCACCAGCACCAGGCACCACAGCTCCAAGTCGTCGTCCAGATCCTCCAAAAGGCTTATACTGCTTAGGCTGAGGCTGGTATGGAGTGTCATGCTGGTGAAGCTTAACATCGACAGGTTGATCATGCTGAACGTTCATAAGGTGCAGAGGTGCTCGACCAGAGCGAATCATCTGCAGGTCAACCTGGTTAGCAGGATCGTCAAAACGACGGAGCTCTCCATCGTCAATGCTAAATCCATCCTGCCAGATGTGAAGGACTCGCTCCTGGGGTTGAGCATTGGAAGGTCGCGCTGGTCCGAGAGGATCGGGGATGCTTCGGCTTTCGACTCCGTCACCACCAAGAGTCATTCCGGTGCCCCGGAAGTGAGAGGCTTGAGAAGGACCAGCCTCGTTTTCAGTGTCTGGGCGTGAAGCGTTGCTACTCTTGTTAGTCATGTTCGGATCGAGAACACTTGACTTACGCTCTGGCCTTGGCGAGAATGTCGCTGATAATCTTTTTGGGACCCCCTTCCTGCTTGGGATCCTGAACAGCCAGACCCGACTTCTCTCCTCCAGCAAACAAGTTGCCACGTCCATCATCGTCTTCATCATCCATGTCATCATCATCGTCGTCATGATCATGCTGGTGCGATCCACCTCCAAGCGAACCCAGTGTTGCGATACCCTTCTTCTTTTGCTGCGATACAGGCTTTCGCGCCTGGCTGCTGCTACTGCTGCCTGCAGCCGCTGGAGCTGGTCGACCGTCAAGAGTTCGTGGTCCAGTGTAGTTGTCGGGAACTGGGTCATTGGCATCGTCTTCGGCGTCACGGAACCAGGCGTTACTAGCTTCGGCAATGTCCCAGTTGTGAGCTTCAAGATACTGCTTGGCCTAGTAAAGTCAACACCTGTCACCCCCAAAATCACAAGGCACCAACCTCTTCTGTGCTTCCGCCGGTAAGGCCGACAAAGTCCACGATCTGACTCTCGTGGTCTGCCATCTTGGTTGAGGCGGGGTATCTGAAGGAAGAGTATCACGGACAACGATCGTTCAACGAATAAATCTCAAAACCACAGAGATTCACTCAGATAGGAACAAACTTCGAACGACAATGACAAGAGTTGTTTGCAAGATTGCTTGGAAGATGAAGGAAGCAGGCAGCTTGCCGCCTCGTCACCAAGCTCCATGTGGCTAGGCAGGCAAGCTCAAAAGGCGGCGGTGGCTGTGGTGGCTGATACCCCACCTTGACCCCACCGGAACAGTGATCCACCGACCCCGGTCACCTTACGTAAGGTACGGGGAAGCTGTTGGGATCGTCAACCATCCTCGGCGTTAGCAGTTGGTTAGCTTAACAACCTCTGTCTGCGTCAGAGAAGCTCAAGTTTGAAGGTTCTAACGATTTCTCTGTGTTCAACTTTTCACGACCACAACTCATATACTCAACCACCATGTCCGACGATCCTCATAACCACCTCGCCGAGTCCGGCGTCACGGTCCCCTCCGATAGCGAACTATACTCTGCCGGAGATGAACTCTCTTCGCCGCCTTCATCAAATTCGCCCGTTATCCTATACAAGCCCCCTACAGTATGGTCGCTGGTACGAGGAGCCGCCATCAACCTGCTTCTACCATTCATCAACGGCATGATGTTGGGATTCGGAGAGCTGTTTGCGCATGAGGCTGCGTTTAGACTGGGATGGGGAGGTACCAAGGTGAGCTCTACATGCGCTCCATGTTCAGTCCAGTCACTAACAACTCAGGTTTTCCCTCTATCCCGACGAAGAGCTCATCCCATCGGACCCGGCATCGAAGTCCGAGAAAGGTCATACAGCCCTCGTCCTTCACTGAACGACCTTGCGAGCTTGGAGTGAGGGGATTATCTACGGGACCCAAAACACACAACACACAAGCATACCCACATTCTACGCGGATGATGGATGAATGCATTGGCATTTTGCGTAATTTGATACTACATAGAACGGGACGGGGAAACATGGGAGCGCGGCGATCAACGTTGCGGAAACAGGCGGCTCAAAGATGTAAATACCACACGGGCTCATGTATGGCAGCTTCTCTGAAGAACACTGTTATCATGACTACAAAAAGGCATCTCCAACTGTTGAATTTCTGTATTCATACATAGTCCAACCATCACGAGCTCATGTCGGATGACCACACCCCGAGACCGACGCCGGCGACGGACCACCGGTCCCGACATTTACCCGCCGACCAAAAAACCCCGGAACGAAAAACACTCCAAAAAAATGCCAAAAGCCGCGACCCGCCCAATCCTCAAACTTCATCCGTACCCCACGAAACATAAAACAGCCCACGATGCTTCCCAGTCGAGGAATTGTGCGCTCCCTGCCCTCGGGCGCCTTCCAAAGGCGACTACCAAGTCAATCCGTACGAAAATTCCCTACTTAAAAGTTTCAATGGCTTGGAATGTACTAATGAGTGTACAGAGGACGCTTTCTCGAAAATTCGGAGATGCACGGCAATTCGGTACTGCGCTGAGGAATCCTCGCGCTTCGATAAGGATTGGAGTCAAGAATGTTGCTGCGCCTGTTGTTCTGGGAGGAATGTCTACATCAAGGGCATTTTCACTTTGGCCGTTTGGAAAGAAGAAGCCCGAAGAGCCGATCGTTGAGGCCGTAACCGCCGAACCTGTCACCCCCGAGCCTGTTACTCCTTCAGAACCGATAGAGGCTACTTCGACTACCGTCTACAATACTGCTGGTGTCCCCGTCGAGGCTGTCGCAGACGTGACAAAGGCCGTTGAAACCCCCGTCGCTCCTACAGACTTCGACTTCGAAGCCATCGCCGACCTCGCAAGCCCCAACATCCTCAACATGCCCGAAGGACTCGGTTTCCTACATGAGATTGGTCTCGACTACGGCTGGGGACCTACATCAGTCATGCAGTGGGCCCTCGAGCATGTCCACGTATACTCTGGTCTAGGTTGGGGCGGCAGCATCATCGCAACAGCTCTCATCCTGCGCGTGGTAATGTTTTACCCTCAAGTTCGAAGTCTGCGATTCAACGCCGCCATGCAGCAGATGCGCAAGGATCCTCGAGGAAAAGAAGCCATGGATCTCGTCAAGAAGGGATACCAGACTGGTGATAGGGAGATGTTGCAAAAGGGTCAGTTCCTCAACAAGATGGTTCGAGAGCAGTATGGTGCCCACAACTCGGGTATGCTGTGGACTTTTCTACAGATTCCCTTCAGTTTCGGCCTTTTCCGAATCATTAGCGGCATGGTTCACATTCCCGTTCCTTCTATGGAGAATGCTGGTTTCCTTTGGTTCCCTGATCTCACAGCCTCTGATCCCTATTTCCTTCTCCCTGCTCTGGGTACCAGTTTTCTATTCGGTTCCATGGTTGTAAGTTCTCACCTTCGTGTTACTCGTCGAATCTTATGCTAACACCCCCAGGTCAACGGCAAGTACACCCCTGCTTCGCAAAAGGCCATGATGAAGAAGATGATGTGGGTGTTTGGTACCGTCGGCTTCATCGGCACAACCTTCCTCTCTGCTGGCGTCAACCTCATGATGGTTTCAACCGGTTCCGCCACTCTCCTTACCGCTGTCATCCTTAACAACGAGACCGTCCGACGCTCCCTTGGTCTTCCCATTCTCGAAGTCGAGAAGCCCAAGTACGAGGCTCCTCGCGTGACACAGTCCACAGGCATCTCTGGCATTCGAGAGCGTCTTACCGATAACCTCAACGATATGAAGAAAGGCGTGTCTGATCAGGTCAACAACTATACTGGTCAATACGCTGGTACTGAGCAGGAGAGAGCAGAGAAGAAGCGTCGAGAGCAGATGCAAAAGCTCGAGGATATGCGACGAAAGCTTGAGAGAGACGAGTTTGAGAAAAAGTACAAGCAGTAAAGTACAAATCTCAGATGTATATGACATGTAAATATAGCGATGGGTGTATGGATGTACCAATCAACTGTACAATAGCATGGTGTACATGAGGGATACAATGGACTGCATGGGTGGTATCTCCTCTTGGCGTGGAAAAGAACTACGTCTATCAATGTAATAGAAACATCAAGACTCTGCCTGGCAAGAAGCGACTACTCAATTAAAAACGCCGCCTCCTTTTAACGTCCGTCTTGTACGTCTCGTCTCGATTATAAACTAGGCAGCCTGCCTGGCCCTTTTCCGCCCGCAGCTTGTTTTGCCACTGTAATAAACCCCTGCCTTGTTGGCCTCTCAGGATAATATGGATACTTGGAAATAATGCTGATGCTCTCCCATGAGAAAGCCTTTGAAGCTCCACCATCCGCTCCTCTATACCCAGTCCTCACATTCCATCATTGTTCAGTAATACATTCAAGAAGGGTAAAGCTTAGAATACGGTTCCGTCACTGTCGATCAAGATCGGTGGCTCCTTGGTGTTGGGCCTGTTGATCTCGGCAATTTCACGACCACCCTGGGATTGTTAGCTGTGTTTGCAGTATAGAGTGAGATAACTTACCCTCCAGCTACCGGCTTCCAGTAACTGTGCCAGAGTCATTTCGTTTCCACCCAGCTCAGGCTTGAGTGCCTTGTTGACTTCCGCACACAGCATGTCAAGGAAGCCAACCGTGACACCTCTCCACTCAACAATAATATCGTCGCTAGGTTCAAACATGGGGGCAACTTCGACACCCTTGGCACCTGTCCGTCGTACCCAGTCGTTGTAGTTCTCCAGACCTCTCTCAAGATCATCCTTCTTCACGTTAAGAACACCCATGTCGACAAAGAGACCACCGTTGCGGTACTCGGGGAGACCAGTCAGGAGCTCAGTGCCAGCAAAGTGCATTTTCAGCAGTTGCTGCATTGGCTGCATGAGGGAATAGGTGAGCCACTGAGTAAGCTTGTGGAAAGGAAGAATAGACTCCCAAGCAGCAGCGTTGGAGCTGTTGGGGAAAGCCGACACCTTGGCGGAATTGCCAGGCTGAGGCATAGACTGGCAAGGCCAAGCATCACCGAGGGAGACGCCATTGATGGCAGTTCGGTTCGTAGGCCAGATAGGGGAGAGGCCAGTCATGAGAACGTTCCAGAGAACAGGGAGGGGAACGATAAGCATCGAGGATGCTTGTGTTGAGGGGTGGCCAAGGAGATGGTCCACAATGCTTCCAGGACGACCATCAAAGCCGAAGAAGTCGTCCTTGGCAGCCATAGCATCACCCAGGCGAACAAGGAGATCAGCTCGGCCTTCGACACCAGCAATTTCGTTGCCTGGCCTTGACTGAAGACCAGCAGCCAGCTTCTCAACAGTAAGAGCCTTCAGACCATCCTTGTCGACCTGGAACTTGTTGTTGGGGTTTCCAGAGAACAATCCCTAAACTGTTAGTATGCGCGCATGAACCGTGGTCGCATTACTTACAGTCTTGAACATTTCCAAACTAGCCACTGCGATACCCTCTGACCTCCTGTACATGCGGCCATTCTCATTGCTCTTGTAGCTCCATTGGGTGCCAGCACCAGCGTCGAGCAGCACACTAACGAGGAAAAGATCAATCAGACGACGGCAGCGCTCCGTGTTGTCGACGTTATCGGGCCAGGTGGAAAGAAGCTGAGCAATGCGGTCGCGACCGCCTACACAAAAGTGTTGGTATCGACCATGGCTGGGAATGCTGGTAAAAGGGGCCTCGTAGTCTCGCTAGAAGCTGTTAGATGCTTTCGCGCAAACAATTTCTCCCACGTACCTTGATAATTCCAGTGACAAACGTAACCACATCAGGAAACTTTCCCATGTCAACATCGAAATGCTTCAACTCATTCCGCAGCGCCTTGTCTGTGACAATCTTGCTTCGCTCTCTCACAGCACCGAGACTTCGAAGGTAACCAGCAGGGTCGAGCTGAGGGTCCGGGGGTCGGGGAAGGTCGATCTTAGGAAGCTTAATAGGTGACATTGGGCTCATGGGAGTGGCGGGGGAGGTGCTGGCAGCCGAAGTTCGATTGAGAGGGTTGCGAGAGACTCCAGGAGGAGATCTCAGGCTCGAAGAATGCGAGTTTACGCTGACATTGGACTTGGACGTGTTGATGGGCTGTTCACCCTTGGGCGTCTTGTCCTTGCGCGAAAAGAGGCCCATTTTGGCGGGCTTTGATCGAATCGTTTACAATTTCAAGTGTAGAATCGAATCTGGCGTCTGCGGTTTTTGGTCTGGGCTGATAAGACGAGACGAAGGTCTTCAGGAGGTGGGGCGTCTAGACAAGACTGGAGGGGAAGGGTCCGTGAGCGAGACGGGAACGGGGCGAGCGAGGGACGAGCGTCGTGCGTCGAGGTCAGGACGAAAAGGCAGCGATTCGACGAGCTGTCTGCGCGGGATGCGCGGGCGTTGTCCTCGTGCCGGCGACTGCAAGGGAGGATTGGGTCTGCTTTTGAGAGTCTGTCAGTGTCGCCTCAAGCAAAAGGCAGAATCAACAGAGTAAAGAAAGAAGGGGATGGGGGTCAAAAGACGGGGCGCGGCGCTTTTGAGGGACCCAGGACGGACCACACCCAAGGAACAAGCAACTGAGGTGAACTGACTGACTAGGGCCCAGGCCTGGGGACTTGGGGATTTCGGACCAGATGAGCAGAGCGTGAGGCGTATCCACCCCGTCCAGAGTCGCGACGTCGACAGGTCGAGGACGAGCGAAAAAGAGGCGTCAGGGGGGGACCCTCGACTCC
>JABCKC010000598.1:0-28304 GCA_013186395.1 Fusarium papillatum | reverse complement strand
GTGATTCCAAGGCTGAACTCCGAGTTCAGCCTTGGAATCACTTCCATCGTCCTTTTCTCCCATTCTCCATGCGACGTAGCCACCGAATAGACTGCGGCAAGCAGATCCAGAACCTTGTCGAGCAACGAGCGAGAGGTCCGAGGGGGAATCAGGAAGCTCGTAAAGGAGAGCAATAGCCTGAACAAGCGCAGCAAAGCCAGCAGCAGAAGAAGCAAGTCCAGCAGCGGTGGGAAAGTTGTTCTCAGAGACAAGCTTCAAGTTCATGGTAGAGAGCTTGGGCAGCGAAGAGTCAGCAGCCTCAAGAGCGGCACGACGAGCACGAAGCTCACGGAAGCAAGCCTGAGTTCGGGCCCCAGAGACATCAGCGGATTCTCCATTCAGGGTGAGGCTGTCGCCGCTGGTGTACGAGTTGGAGCAAGAGGCGGTCGTGAGGGTTCGGAGATCGGCTTGCGAGAGGGTGACGGAGAGGGAGCTGTTGGTGGGAAGGTTGAGCTTGGGATCGCGCTTTCCCCAGTACCTGTTCAAGGTTAGATATCTATTGTTGAGGGTATTCAGACTTGGGAGAGGTACTTGACAACGGCAATGTTGACGGGCGCCGTGGTGCTTGCGCGATAGACTTTGTTGTCGGCCATTTTGTCTCGGTGGGGGGGTATCTGAGGGTAATGAAGATGACTAGAGACAAAGTCTAAGAAAGAGAATGTCTTAGAACTCAAGTACTCGCTTCAATTGAACAACAAAAGACCCGAGGAAAAAGCAATCTTTACTACACCGACTTTGTTTTGTCGGGAAGAGTTGGAGATGAGCAACTCTCGGCGGACATACAAGAGGTTGTAGCCTGAATGGGTTTAGTGCGGGGTTCAACCCCTCTATTGGACCCCTAGGCTTGTGATGCGCGAATCCCCTCAACATTAGATCCCTGTCTTTTTTCGGGGGGATGCGACTGAGCCTGGGTGATGGGGTCATGCAGGTGATCCTCAAGTTCCGATATTTGCTCGGCGGTTATCGTCGTCATACATGTAAGGCGCTGAGGTTCTCCCGAGTCACGCGGCTATGTCTATCCAGATTACCATGCTTCAACAGCGGAAAACAGGCCACATGAGCACCAATTCGTGGCATTGCTGCCGCTGTTGCTGTAGTTACAAGATCATGATACCATTGAGATGTCTACGAATGATGTGGAAGACAGTTGGATAGGCTTGTTTGAGTTAACCTTGCTTGAACATGACCATCTTTCGCAGAGTTCACACCCTCAACCACTCATGCAATTGTGCCACAAAGTTAACTCTAATACTTCTATACATGTCCCACGGGATCAATTCAATTCCAAACTTGCCCACGTGAGCCCAGATGGCTTCTACGGTTGAACCTTGCTTGACGACTGGCTTCTGACCAAGCCCCTGTCACCCAGGCAGGGGATATGGTATCCTGTAGAACTTAAGAGAACTCCTCAGCAATACTACATGATCATTCAGGGAGTAGAACTATGCATATCTCTTAACTGAAAGAAAGCATTCGTCTCCTTAGTGTGAGGCGGCCATCAGAATTAGACCCATATGGGGACACAACTGTGGTCAAAGTCGGGCGGGCATGCGTGGAGGCCAACGTCAACACAGAGGAAAGCAGATGGCGTTTATACTTCTTCGGAAAGTATACAGAGAAGGCAATTGACGCAGGGAAGAAACCGTAATGGGTACATTGGACAGGTCTAGCTTCTCGACTACTTGGCCTAGGGTGCGTGAATGTCTAGGTATTCTACGACTTCGAGAATCGAGCGAGCATTTCGGCCTTGATAGCAACCACCGTCTTCAATCAATCCTAGGAAGGGTGACCGATGAAGATGAAATGAGGATCGTCACCGCTGAGGATCTAAGACCGTCGCCGCCGCCCTCAAGGACGGGTTCCCTGCCCGCGTGGTAGAGGAGGTCGCGAACCTTTGGGCGCAGCATCACATACTTTTACAATTGACTCCCGGATGACTCAATTCACCTTCTGTTGTTGTTTTGTTTAACAATACCGCTGAGTAGACTGCAATTGGGAATGGGAAGTCGCGTCGGACTGTCTATATAACCCCTACCACATCCTCTGGCAGTCGTCTTTATCTTCTTTCTCTTCCATCAACTCAACACCCGACACTCCTCATAAACTTGTGATTGTTGTCATAAGAACGCTTACTATCAACTTACGCTCTACTCTCTTCACAATTATCAACCACTTCTTCTAAACTACACTGAGCTTTTAGCTCTCTACCGAACACTTTTCACATCAGACCAACTCGTCTCGACTGTCCCAAGCAGCCTCTGCAATAATGGGTTTCAGATCTTCATCTATGGGTAGCCAATCAGGCTCAGCCTCCCAACCTGGACTCCCGGCACCGCCATACCAAAACATGTCTTCACTCCCTTCGATGAGTGAGATGTCCCAAGGGGAGGCCCAGAACCCTACCATGGTGAGCCAATACTCTATTGGCCCGCAACAAGCCCAAGCTCCCCTGATGATGATGACGACTGGTGGAGATAGACTTCCCATCAAAGTCGTCGATCCTTGCACCCCGACTAAGACAGAGGACAAGGAGTTGGAGTACGAGCATGACGAGTTCCTGGTCCTCGACACGTATATCTGGGTCGGGGAGAAGAGACGCAACCGGGATGTTTTTGCATGGGCAAACACCCTGGGATGCAACAGGTTCTGGACTCGAGAGCAGAAGAAGGGCTTCAAACAGACGATCAAAGACTTGAAGAAGTTCAAGCCCAACCAACTCAGTGGTCACGTCAGCAACAACGTGAACCGAAGGCTAGCCAAGCTCGAGATCATGCAGATCCGAGTAATGGCTGGGCACGAAAACTCGTGGTTGTTCCACTCGCTGTCAGACGAAAAGCCCCGGATGCAAAGGACGAGACAAGCCCGGGAAGAGGAGGAGAGGATCACACGGGATCAGATCAGGAAGGAGACGATAGAGTCACTTATCCACTCTGGTGCAATGACTGCTGGGGACCTACGTGCCCTTGACTACGCCTAGACCGGCTCAGAGAGAGGCCTATCTGGTGGTTTTTGGACGAAGAGGCATACTTCTTGGAGTTGGTAAATGGTTACTGCATCGGTTTCTTTGGCGACTTGACTTTTGGTGGCTATAGACAGAGAAGTGGATTGCTTCATGAGGATTAGTGAATGATTATTACCTGGATTCCTTTCACCAATTGAGCCTTCGTGATGCTTCCTAGGTGTCCAACCGTCGGATAGTGCTTATTAATTTGGGAAATACATCTGCGTAAGTCACCGAAGCTTGATATTGAGTGCTGGACACATCGACGCTATCTCAAGTGCCTCTGTAGAGGAAGCTAGGTGAATGGCTGATCGATGGTACACTCACGTTAACCTCTGTTAACGATTAGGGCTTTTGGAAAGACATTAAGTTAGACGAGTACTGGATAAAGTACAGAGCTATTTGATGCTAGATAGGACCTGCAGAGGAGAGGCTATCGTGATCATAAACATGGTGTCGCACATTCTCAGGCTACCAATGCGCTTTATCTCACCCACGCTGAGGCGGGATATTTCGGTCCTGTCGCGGTGCATAGAAGCTGAATCGGTCCGTGATGGACGCAAAAAGACATTAAGCAAGGCTAGGAATGAGTATAAAGACAATGAATAGCGAGACATGGGCTGCGCGGTTTCGATGTCATTTCTTGACCCGCATGAGGAGGGAGGAATGGCCACTTTGAGACTGAAACCAGCAATAGATGAACAAAATCGGTTCAGCACATCAATTGACGGAAATGACACCAGGAATCCCCAGGAACAAGGAAGATCACGTTCAAGACACGGCCAATCAGAAGCTTGGTGCATGATGGTTCCAGGGACAGAGCTCTTAGCTACCGCGGATACTGACGTCATGACCCTCGATGGATGCCTCTGCCAAGTTGAGCTGAACAGCTTGCGACGGCCGTGAATAGAAAGGCCAAGTGATACCAAGACCTGTAAATAATCTTATTTCCACTTCATACGTCCCTTTTCATTTATCTTTGTCAGACTGTTCACCTTCTATCTCTCTTTCCTCATCCTTTCCTCCAGAATCACCTCCAAGATGAACCATGCACTAAGACGCGCGACGCTGCGCCTTTCTCCAATTCTGCGAACCACGCGACTACCAACCCAAACCTTCTCTCCAAACTTTTGCAGATGCGAAACAGTCCAGAAGCCCTTCACACGAGCATTCACGACATCAAAATACTCCCAGCAGGAGCAAGCTGCAACTAAAGATGAGGACTTGAGCGACCAGGCACACAGGAGACAAGTGCGCAAGGTCACTTCTGGCACCAGCGCCCAAACGCTGGAAAATGACCGACCATGGCACAGAATGGACAGTAACGCTGAGACGGGGGCTGGTGAAGAAGATCTTCCCAAGAAGGAGGACATGACCAAGGGTACATACCCAAGATGCCTCGATCGAGAAGATGCTAATAACCCCAGGCCGCCTCCTAACAACGCCGACCCGACTCCTTAAACTGATCCTACCGATGCCCTTCCACCCTGAGCAAGAACATGTCAATAGACCAGTGGGCGAAGATGTAAAAGATGCAGATGACACAGTCGAGCCATTAGCGCTGCTCGTCCATCCTCAACAACCCCTGTCCTACCTAGAACGACTCATCCAGGCCGAAATCCCTCCTGTCCACTACAAGGGCCGCGAGAAGCTCCCCGATATTGTCTTTCGCGCCGAGGCAGATCAAGAAGAGCAACACGGGAAAAAGGATGACAACAAGAATGGGGCCAACGTTGCCTCTTACTCTGGACTTGGCCATGAAGGTCCTTCTCGCAAGGAGGCCAACTGGGTGCGCTGGAGTGGCAGCACCGAGGTCGGCGACTTTATTCGAGACGCAGCCAGAGGGCGCGAGTTTGCGATTGACATTGAGGGCTACAGCAAAGAGCTCCGAGTCGCCGTTCCTAGTTTCAGAGACCGCACATACTACATGCGCATGCGATTAAGACGCATGTCTCGCGACATTGATACCATGGCCAAGGTAAAGAATGAAT
The DNA here is from genome assembly GCA_013186395.1 of Fusarium papillatum. Classification (NCBI taxonomy): domain Eukaryota; kingdom Fungi; phylum Ascomycota; class Sordariomycetes; order Hypocreales; family Nectriaceae; genus Fusarium; species Fusarium papillatum. Next base: position 23,273 of record JABCKC010000598.1, on the reverse strand, counting down.
GCGACGCGCTTGCCCACCAAGGAGCCCACAGGCTTGCGCAAGGAGGATTTGCGGCTCTGGCTGGATGGTGGGGGGTTGTTTACTATGTTACATTCCACACGCAATGGGGATGGGATCTGGTGGAGCCTGTGACATACCTAGCAGGCCTGTCTACCATCATGGGCGGTTACTTGTGGTTCCTCTACATCAGCAAGGATCTCAGTTACAAGGCCGCTATGAAGGTGACGGTCTCGAAGCGTCAGACTGCTCTGTACCAAGAGCGTGGCTTCAACCAGCAAAAGTGGGAACAGCTAGTGCATGAGGCCAACACTCTGCGGAATGAGATCAAGGTGGTGGCGAGCGAATACGATGTTGATTGGGACGAGAACAAGGACCTTGGTGGTGAGGAAGTGAAGAAGGTGCTCGAGGAGGAGGAAAAGGGTAGAGACGGCACCAAGGCGGCCAAGAAGAACGACGATGAGCCGCCAAGAGAAGCCAAGAAGAAGCAGTAAGAGGGTGTCGAACGCTTAGACGCAAGATAGAGCTTGTAAAGTAAAGCATCAGATCATGGCGAAGCCGAAAAGTTTAGAACAGACAATGGCTTTTGGTGGTGGAGGGTGAAGATAGCTTGTTAGTGGTGAGGGACACCCAAGCTGGGCTGTGTAAACAGATTGAACGAGGCATTGCGAGGGAGCATTTAGCGATAAGAAACGTGGGAAAGGAACCAGAGTGACGCATAACTCGGCTGCAAATTAGGGAATAATGATGACTCTCATGATTTTACGTTTTGGTTACTTGCTTTGCCGGACCGATCTAGGTGGGCAATTTGTCTTGTGATTGATTCATGAGGGAAAAGCATTCCAGGTCCGTGGGCTGATGTGTGGGATGACGTATCATAAGAGTAAGAAGTGCAATGTTCACACTGTATCCAAGCCAAATTTTGAGTGATGGTACAGTGCGCGCCTCAACTCCATCCCGCGCCTGAGATCCCACCACCCACCACCCATCCCACCAACAACCACATAAAGGCGTCTCTCCCAACTCCACTGCAGCGTCCAACCATTTCTCTGGCGTTTGTCACGATCGCCTCGTCCAAGGTCAGCATGTGACCGGAAGAGGCAGTCTTCTGGAACTGTTCTCGACGTCTTCCAGAAGCAATGTCCCAGCGAGCTTCGGAGCTTCCCCTCTTTGAGTCCTCATCCAGCACTGCGTTAGCTGCTTAAAAGCCCGGAAGAGAACCCCCCCGCAGAACCGATTAATTCGGAACGGAGATCGGAACTACCTAGAAAGATGGCGCCCCAAGTCATTCGTCTGCCTGATGGCCAGACATTTACCGTCACTCCTGTCTTTGCTGGACTGGGCTTCAAGAGCCACGAGCTCAACACCCACCACAACGCTTTCCCCATCGGATGGACCGTCGTCCTCAACACCGAGACCGAAACCGATGCCGATTCGGACGCGGATCCTACATCGGAGGATAAGGCTGATAACGATGTCGAGAAGCAAGGACCCGAGAATGAGGGCAACGGCGTCGCCCTCGACGGGGAATCGTCGTCGGCTACGCGCAGCGTGAAGCGTCATATTCACTCGTTCGCCAAGCCCACACTTCAAGGCGACAACCTCTTCATCTCTTCCATCGCGAACCCCTCGAGCTCCGAGTTCAAGCCTGCCGCGAGCCCCACACGCCAGATCGCCATGATGCTGTGGATCACGCTCTACTGGTACTTCCACCAGCCCGAGCCTGCACCCCAGGTCCCTGCCGACGCCGCAAAGCTCACGCCGCACGCGGCCAAGCCACGGGGCGAGTGGAGGATCAATATCAAGCGGGATGGCGTGCTCCGGGGACGCAACCTCATCCCCAAGCTCGAGCGCATGGGTCTGATTGCGTCTGCCGATAGTGCTGTTGGCACGAGTCTGGATGACAACAGTGATGGGTGGTCCAACATGTTTGTGTCGAGGCGCGTGTTCTGGCAGCTACCGGGGAGATTGTTTCTCTTCTCCCTGCAGCCCAACAAGGTTGGAAACTTTGACTCGATCCCTGGATCACCCATTGGTAGCCGTCCGGGTTCTCCAATTCGAGGTGAATCCCAGGCTCCTTTCCACAAGACGTATCCGCGTCACTCTCCTCATTCGTCATATGGGCGATTAGACACGGATCTTCCTGGAGGTCCTATGCCGACCTCGATGGTGTCTGTGCCGAGTTTCCCTATCGGGCCATTCTTTTCAAGTTCTCATCTGCCGACTTACTATCCTCCGCCGCCATTGCAGTATGTCTTTACAAACAATATTCGGCACCCCATGCGACCTAAGCCACCGAGGATGGGAGAAGTCTTTTATACTCGGTTCGTTCCAAGTGTTGGACAATACTTGTCATTCAGAGTTGCTTCCATCTCGCCCAACCCAGTGCCATACTTGGGCCCCGTTGGACCTAAGCCTCCAGAGCAGACTCACTTGTCTGCGCTTAGCGACACGTCTCTGCTGCAGATGTGGATGGGTAAGCCGCGTGTTAGTGCGTTTTGGAATGACTACAGTCCTCAATTCCTCACCAACTCGTTGAACTCGACCAATTCTTTCCCTGTGATTGGACTATGGGATGGTGTGCCTTTTGGGTATTTTGAGATTTACTGGGTGAAGGAGGATATTCTGGGTCAGCACTTGGGAAGTGATGCTGGAGACTGGGATCGGGGTCTCCATGTCTTGATTGGAGAGGAATGGGCCAGAGGACGTGTTCCAATCTGGCTGACAGGGCTGGTTCATTGGTGTTTGACTTCGGACTATCGAACAATGAACATTTGTCTCGAGCCAAGAGTGGACAATGCGAGGTAAGTCCCCTTTGACAAGAATGAGTGCCATCCTAACAATGCCTAGGTTCTTGCAACGCCTCGAGTTCACTGGCTTTTCGCGGGAGAAGCAGATTTCCTTCCCGCACAAGCAATCTTGGTACGTGCGCCTGCGCCGCGAGCAGTGGGATGGACCGGCGCTTTAGGAGTTGATGCGTTTGATGGGATGCTTGTTTTGGTGAGGGATACCTAGAACCTATGGCGACGATAGAACGAAGATACGACTTACGATGATGGAGTAGGCCATTGGCTGCTCGGAAGCAGTAAATATGAATCGACATTATTTCTTTTTTCTCGAGTCTTTGAGTGGACAAAACATGTGGTGAAAGGCGACTGGTGATGTTCAGTGAGGTTGTGGTTGCTGAACAAGTTTGAGGGACAAAGACAATATCCCGTCGCAACCACATTGCGTTCTTTGATCTATTGGTTATTCCCTAATATGCAATAGGTACTCGAGAAGAATTTTCTGCATTCAAATGTGTTTATATAGGACAGTTCTCAAAACTTGGTTCATTTCAGAACCCAGCATCACTTCCAAGCCATCAATCCCATCTCACTTGAAACAAGCTAATCAACTCACATCACAATCTAGATTAACCCATCCTATCAGGTAAGATGTCACAACCAACCAAACCAAGCATGCCAGAAGAGAACCGAACCTACTTCACCCGATGTCGCCAACGAGGTCTCCTCGCCCCCGCAATCCCACCCCCAATAAAGACCTGTCCAAACTGCAAAAAAGACTTTACCGGCATCTCCAACCTCTGCCGACCCTGCACAAAGATCCTCTACCCAAATAAAACGTCCATCCCGGATGCATACCTAGACGTATGCCAGGTATGTCTCCCCGAGCTGGAGCGTAGAAAAGATGGGAACCTTGCCAAGACTATGCATCTTGGACCTGGGTGGTGCGTTAGGTGCAAGGGAATTGAGGGTAATGAGTTTCCTCTCATCTGTGATGAGTGTGATATTGTTGAGCCTTTGCCTGTTTTGGTTAGGGATGATAGGGGGGGCACTGTTAATTTGCTAGAGGTTGAGACTTTGTGGTGTGTTAGGTGCGAGAAGCAGGCTGACTCGTACTGTCGTTGATGGGTTACTTGGGTTGTTGGGATATTTACGTAGAATTGTACTCTTGAAAGATAGGGAGAGAGGGTTATGTACAGTTTTTGTTTATTTATTTAAATTTTTACGCTTTGTTTGTCAAGTCGATCAAATCGCTTCTAACCAGACGATAAACACTTATCATCTATGGAGGCTCAGTGCCTATCCAAGGCAATGCTTCTGTCATCCCTTCCTAATACAGCAGTACTCATCCTACTGTAGTAGTATAGTATAAGCAAGTAACTTACATGACTTGAACTCAATAACATAACATTCATTTAATCCATTTAACGCCCCCTTCCTTTTTGTACCGTTTTTATCTATCCCTTCCTTCCCTATCAAAAGTGGTAGAAGAGAAAGTAAAAAAAAAAAAAAATTGCATCGCTGCGTTTTTCATCATCGTATCCTGTTGAAAATATGGTAGATGTTCATTATTATATCCTCTGGAACCGGGTTTGAACCGTCTCGGGGTAGTCGTCGTCAGTGTCGGGGGGGTTTTGTAATGAGGAGAGGTAGGCGGCAACTCCGGCATCAATGTCGGATTCAAGTGCTGCGAGGTCTAATCCGTTTGCATTGTTATTTTGGAACGAGTTCATGTTGTGATGTTGGGTTGTGTTGAAGTTCGAGGGGGGAGTGGTTGAGGGTCCTGGGTTAGACGGTCCAGAGATGTTCAAATCGCCAGGATTTATCGTCGTCGAGTTTCCAGGATTGACCGAGGGTCCATAGTTCATCTGTCCAAGGTTGGCCTGTTCAGGAATTCTTCGGTATCTAGCGCCTGTTGCGTTCATCATTCCAGAGTTCATCGTGGGCGCAGGGTTTCCCCGGAATCCTGTGTTCATCCGTTGGGGATCTGCTGGGAGTCCTGTGTTCGTAAATCCGTGATACATCGCAGCGGGCGCAGGGTTCATCATCATCTGATTCGTTGGAGGTCTAGTGCTTATACGTTCCTGGTTCATCATGGGGCCAGGGTTTGTAAGGAATCCGGTTGATCGGGGACGTCGATCGGAGGTATTTGGCGATTGTCGGTGATGTGGGGCCAGTTGACCGGTCGGCGTCCGGGCTCCAATAAGTGGTCCCGCAGGACGGAGTGCCGGTGCGGATGTGGATGTCGGGGTCGTGGTCGGGACCCTGGCTCGGCTTGTCGCCTGTTGGGGGACGCGAGGTGTAGAGGGTCCGGCATTCGCGGAACCTTGTCTGGCGTATGCCGGAAACGTACGCTCAATAACACGACGAGCAAACGCTTCCATTCGGTCCCGTTCAGGTCCTGGCGATATTTGGGATAACTCCTCCCTCAGAGAGCCATTCAATCTGCGGACATTGCTGGCCTGTATCTCTTCAGCCTCATTGCTGAGATATGGCGTCTTGGGCTTCTTGTGTCTAGGGAACAGGTGCCCCCAAACCCTATACCACCGATCGAATTCGCTGCCGACCGGCTTCTCCTTGAGTTTCTTCTTCAGTTGACGGTGTTCCTCAGGTAGAAGCTTGCCCGACTCCTCCAGAGTGGCCCTTTGACAGGTTCCGGCCCGTGTGTGGTTTTCCCATAGTCTGTCAGAGTTCCTGCCATCCTTGGGCCAGCCGGTACGGCAGTTACCGCAGTAGTATTTATCTTCGAGTAAATGTTGACGGATGATGTGTTGTAAAAAGTAGGCGACTGATTTGATCTCGAGATGTCCGCATTTTCTGTATTTGACAGGGTCGAGTTTGTAAAAGGCGCAGCAGTAGAGAGGCTCTTCCTTCTCTTTACCCTTGGCGGTACGTTCCCCGTCGGGTGTTTCTCCATCATTGTTATCGTTGTGCTCATTGTCGCCGTAGTCGTCTGGGTAATAGGGATAATCGTTGTCGTCATCATCATCATCCTGTCGTGACTTTTTGTTGCTTCCGCCTTGGTCGTTGCCGAATGAGAGTGTATGCTTCGTACCATAGGGGTTTGATGATGAGGGATGTAACTCGTTTCCAAGGCATTGGAAAATAAATAGCTTCAACAGAAAGAAGGCCAAGAACCATGGTGGGAATGGTGGGTTTCCTTTCTGCGATGAACATGGTGGGAGGGTGTTTGAACTGCTTAACAGCTTAATGTCGTTGACTGAGACTGGGGCTAAGAAGGTCGATAAATTGGCAAAATCCCAGTCAACAACTAAGATGCGATGGCGGTTAAGCAAAGTTCCTTAGGGGGTCCAAATGGTCAAGATGAAACATACCATGACCGTCTACAGTTAACTGGCACTGGGCATAGAGGAAAGATGGGTCAGGATAAGGGACGGCAAGGCACTGTCCCGTATCCTCCCCTCCTCCTCCTCTGCCATTGTTGCAGGTAGACGGCGTCAGAGGCTTGGATCTAGATTGCTTGAAGGTGTTGACAATATGACGACTCCGATATGGAAGGTTAATTGACGAGTGTTGAATAATGAGGGATGAACATGGGCCCGAGTCCTCGTCTGGGCTCCTTAACAGCTGCATAAATGCGGCGGAAAGGTACATTGTGGCTTTTGCCAAATGTTTGCCAAATGAAACAGCCGCGTTCGTTGTACCACAAAAGAATAATCGTTATCGAATGAAAAGTTGAAGATACAGAGTTTTTTTGAGGCCAGCCGGAGTTTAATAAGTATAAAGAGGAAAACTAGAAGTATAAACTCGTGCTCTCGCCTCGAAAAGAGAACAATGCAGTGAATTTATTACAAGGCGTGATCGATTATCCAACCAACTTTGTACATGCTGGAGGCTGAGTCCCCTCCCCCCTCCTTTTTCAAGCACCTGGTAAAAAAAAACATCGCACACTTGTGGGCGAACCACCCTGGGCGAACAACAACGCTCGTCCGCCTACTACAAATCAATTTGCGGCGAAACGTTCACCTTTAAGAACTGGCAGACTCGAGATCAAGGCTGACTTGCCGCGGAAGTGACGGCAAGGGGTTCATTCCCTTATCCGACGGGGCGTAACCATCACGAATGTGTTTATTGAGAGCCCGTGTGACTTGTTGGTTATGACGGACTGAGAAACGCTATTGGCCTCACAGCTGTGATTCTCACAGTTGAAAGAACGCGCGTACGCTACTGGGCGCACCAGGTGAACACCCCTGTCATCACAGCTGTGAGAGACATGATGTCGAGTGAACCCCCGCCAAGAAGGCATCGTTTTAGACTTGGTATGTGTTAACACATATGGGATAAACACCCGTAGCTATACCTTGAAGAGAGAGACGAAAAAAAGCCTTGAGCTGGATCTTGTGTTGTGTGTCGGTTCGTCTGTTAGCTATGGTGCTGGTTTTAAGTCGAATCTCCCACCATTGAGCGAGAGTCCATCACAGCTGAGCAGTCAATCACTCAACTGTGGGAAGAAAATTAGAGTAAAATTAGAGGACTTGAGTATATAAAATCTTTGTATATCTCGTAGTAAGACTATCGATATTGTATGATCAAGAATTGACTTTGTAACTGTCATTCCGCTTCAATCCAGGGTACCTAATCTCACAAAGAACACCCAACGAAACACCAAGATCTCGGTGCACATTCACAAAAATGTCCACAGCAACACAAAAAAGGTTAGTCCAGTCCTCGCCGAGTACATCTCGCCCCAAACTCACACAAGGTCGCCCAGCGGCTCAAACCCATGGGAGAACAAGCAACCCTCGGAGCAAGAGTACAAGCAACGGATCAAAGACTGGCTGTCAGACCCCGGTCTCGACATTCAAGGCAGACTGATTAGCGGCCGCAGCAGGCCCACACCACCCCGAGGCGTCCGCCAAGAAGGCGAAGCAATAGGCAGAAGAGTGAGGCAAGCAGTCTTGTGATGGGAGTTGGTGTCGGGTGTTTAATAGGAGGCCGCAGGACGGGAACTCTGAGGTGACGGTGTGGCTGCCGTGTGTTTCTGATGAGCGTACTCTGTAGTGATTTAGCCATTTTAATTGATGATCTCGAGCGTAATCGAGTATTGCTTTCCATGCCTGTAAGACGAAGCCGCAATCCTTACCTCGTAAATATGACGGTAGCAAACACAACTCCCTCTCCTGTGTCAGAATTAGCAGCATGTTACCTGTAATAGAAGGGGGAAGCACAAAATCTCCAGTGTTAATGCATGTTTTTTATCCTTCCTTGCATAAAGGAGTGTAATGACCCAACTCCTCAGGTACTTCCCTCCCTGTGGTCCACCCCAGCCTGATTTACTGCCCATCTCCCCAGCACCAAGGGAAAAGGCGTCCCTCCTGTTCTCTTTTTTCCACTTTCAACCTACTTTCTCTTACCGAGGCTTGAATACCTGCTTTTATTTTTTTTTGCCACTTGAAGGAGATTATCTCTTTTCTTTTCAACCTGTTTTACGAAATCGGCCTGGCTTAAACTCGAGTCCCCAATCCTTCCCACTTGTCGCCGCCGCCGCTGCTGCACAGACAATGGCATCCACACGTACTACGAGTCGATACACTGGTCATTCTGCAAAGGCTAGGAGGCCGAGGGTATTCAACAGGGACAAGTTTAACATGCGGGACGAGATAATTGTAGCTGGGGATGAAAGCGACGCAAAGCGTCAGTCATCGCAGCCGTCGTCGTCGTCGTCCATCGACGAGATTACAATACCGTCGTCCGAGACAAGTGACAAACACCCAATACCGCCCGATGGGGAAGATACGTGTAAGATGGTTCCAGATGTTGAAACTGTCACGGATGCTGATCGTTGGGCTTGAATGCTCCAGTATCTGATTATGATCTCCTCGGTGCTGCCGACATAGATCGATCTGCTACGATGCCTCCTCCAGGATGGCCTGCGGATGACCAGAGGGGGAGGAATTCCTTCCAGAGACAAATAACTCTGTACACATCCGCATTCGGTCGCATTCAGCGAGAGAGTGCAGGTCCATTGTCGTCGCGCTTATGGGGTAGTCGCATCGCCGGTTCACCTCGAGACGACGCTTCCAGCGTAGACTCTCGTCAAGACGACCACAAACCCAGCTCCGCGCAGCAGGCCCCTACCTCTTCTGGTAGAAGCAAATCTTCCAGGGGATCAGCAACACCAAGACGAAGCACTAAACAGTCATCGGTCAGCAAGTCATCCAGGCGAAGCCGGAAGGGCGCATCTCGCGACGACCACGACCAGGAGGGGGATTGTGTTATGGGCGAAGCTGATGTCGTCACCAAGGAGCTGGGGGGCAATGGACCTTGGGCTTGCCCGTTCTTTAGAAGGGATCCAACCCATCATATGGATTGCATAACGCTCACGCTGAACCGCATCCAAGATGTCAAGCAACATCTCACTCGACGACATACAGCCGAGTTTTCCTGTTCGTTCTGCTTCGATGAGTTTCAGCACCGTCAGGATTGGGAAGAACATGTCCGGCTCAGGACATGTCAACCACGGCCCTGTCCAGCTCATCGCGTATCGCCCCAGGCCCAGGACCGCCTCAAGGTCCGCGTCGATAGGACATTGACTGCTTCAGAGCAGTGGTATGAGATCTGGAGGATTCTTTTCGAGGATGAGAAACCACCACATAGCCCTCATCAGGGCAGTGTGATTGGGGAGGTTATTAGCATCATTCGTGATTGCTGGCATACAGAGAGAGGCCAGATTCTGTCTGAGCTTGCCAGATGTGAAGGAATGTCCAAGAATGAGGCTGGCCATCTCGAGGTGCTTCTCGGTGGACTTCTTGATCGTGTTCAAGATCGGGTCGACCCCGTGCATCGAGACTCTGGGGCATCTGAAGCTCCTTCTAACACAGACAGCAACACTCCCTACATGACTGACCAGACAGGACGAACTCTTGATTTGGGCAGCTCAGCGTTTCTTGCACCGGCTAGCGACTATGGTACCACGCCTAAACTATCCAAGAGCCCTTCGCCCCCGACTCCCATCTTGCCCGAATTCTCGGGCTCGAATTTCCTGAAACTAGAACCGTTCACATATGATGCATCCACCCAGCAGGATTCTTTCGACCAGATGATGGAACCCCAGTACGCAACCTCAGCGGAAGATGATGACCTCGCTGCCATGACCTTTAGTGGCCAGCTCGAGGGGAACTGTCTGGAAACCCGTGGACTTCAAAATGGATTCGGCTACGTGGATCCTTTGATAGATTACCATGGCCTGGGTACATCCACCTTTACGTCCAACAACCCTGTCTGGGGGGCTCAATATCCTGGTCAACTTGATATCTTTGACGGAAATGATATTAATGGTAAGTCGATGCTGCCGCGACGATTCGGTTAACCTAATACCAGACGAACCAGATCTGCCACCCATCGTGAACCCGCGCTTGAAGCGAGGGTGATCTTACCATACGTTTAAATGTCCCTTATGGGGCTGCTTGCTCAGGAAACAGGCCTGGATATGAAGTGTGTGGAATAGACGAGGATATCTATCACAGGTTTTCTACAATATCGTGGTTCGACTTAATAATATACCTATATCCGCGTTTACTCGCAAACATATTCAAAGGTAACGAAGCCTCATCAGCCTACGCTGGAATATCACAGCTTCAGGCTTCAAAGGGGCTCCAAAAAAGACCATCAGCGTCCCACAACTTCTTGACCTCTCTCAGCTCCGCCAGCCTCTCCCTGTCAAACATCTCTTCCAAGTTTATCCCAAACCGCAAGTTGTTCGGGAAACTCCTCGGAACAACCCCTGGATCACCCTTCCTGAGTTCAGCGACTGTGCCATCCATGAACCCCGTGAGAGCGGCCATTGTCTCCTCCTTCTGACAGATAGTCACAATCTGGGCTGAAATGTCTCTGTTTCGACCTTCCACGAACTTGGCGGAACCTTGACCTAGCTCTGTTGGCTTCGTACTGTTGAGGGAAGAGAGTGCCAGGGGACTCTTTTGAGAATCAGGGTATTTGGTCGTGACAGAAAGCCAAAGCTGAAAAGCGTTCTTGATGGCTTCAATGTTTGTCTTTTCTAGACGACAAGATGCGATTGCTTTGTGTCCACCGTGTGTGTTTAGAGGGTCAAGTTTATCGTTGATGTTTTCCATAGGGACCAAGAGCGTGGTCGCCATGATGGCTTTGCCGACGAGGTCTTGCTGGAAGAGAAGAGAAGCATGTTTCTCGGCCTCTTCGGCGGTACCAAAGTAGGAATATCCCAGTACGACGATGGGGACTCCTGCTGCTGGAGTGCCTGGTGGGCTGCGCATACCTAGAAGGGTCATGCTCGCGGCCGGGGGAGGACGTAGAAGATCTAGGAATAACTGTGCAGCCGTGTCGATGGCCGAGACCGGGAAAACGAGCGAGCGAGTCCAAACTTTGCCTTCGGGCATGTTGAGATCCGCAATAGAATAGACAGATGTCTCGATGGATGTGATGACTGATAGTCCGTGTCCCGCTCCGCAAAGGGCATTGAAGAGGGTGAGCTCCTTGCCAGTTGATGAAGAGCTGACTTCGAGAATGTCCCCTGCGGCGGTGACGACACGGAACGAGACGACGATATCAGCCATCCATCCATGAAGACCATTCAACGGAGTATTGCCTCCTCCAATTACACATCCCACAACTCCAACAGCGTTGGAATTGGGAAGGGGAGTGTAGAAGCCGTCTTTAGCCAAGGTCTTGGACAACTCCCCGGTAACAACACCACCGCCGACTCGAACAGTTCCTTTCTCCTTGTTCAACTCGATGGTTTTGAACTCTTTCATGTCAAGGTACAGCGTCTTGGGGTTCACGGAGACAAAGGTGCCGTGGCCCCCACCGCTGGCGATGACGGTCAGGTTGTTGGTTTTGGCGACACGAAGAGCAGCCTGGACATCTTGCTCTGTCTTGGGCGTGAGAATTAGAGCAGGTTGATCAATGTTGGTGTCAGACCAGCGTGACGGTCTTTCGGTAGACACGTCCGAGTTGACGAGGTGTTTAACAGAGTCAAGTCCAGTAAGTGAGGATGCCATATTTGCGAATGATAGTTTTGTAGAATGAATTGGGATGGGAGATTGATGGGAGTTAAGATAGATTTCTTGGCGAAGAGCAGAGGATTGGTGATTAATACGGTGAGGTTAAGGAGTCGTGGCTGAGAGGGTCTAAAATCTGACGTCAGGTTTGTTGAGGTTGCAACGGAGACGGTATCGCTTACTGCAGTATCATAATCTTTCTATTTTTATGCCTCAGATCGACAATAAGAGCCTCTCCAACTGTCTCGATCTTCTAGCTCGGTTATCGCGGCTTCAACTATAACAAAGAACACAATATCAACACTTTATAGCATCATATCTCAATGCTAACATAGTGTGGCCTTTTCCCCCATTCTTTTCTATTGCATGCGACTAAAGACTGTAAGACATCTCCCATCGCCCAAGGTCGACTATCTATGTGCTAGATTCATCTTTCAAGTCACTATTCTGGTCCTCGATTTCAGATCCGCCAGTGTACAACTATTTACTCTGAGAGAGTGACACCAAGTACACAGAACATACCAACATGTCAAGACCATGGTCAACTGTAGAGGGTTCAATCATGGCCTATGATTGGATTGAAAGCCGTCGTGGCCTGGAAATCGCGGCTCGAAACACCAACATGGGCCTGTACCTCTCCCTCCCCAACAATCCACTGCTGCAAGGTGACATCCCAGTAGCTAATGTCCCTTCGTGTCAAGTCAAAAGTGACCGTTTTGGTTCCCCCCGGCTGTAGGTACACCTTGTCAAAGCCTCGTGGAACAGACTTTGGAGTATTGCCTTGAGCAGACACATCCGGAAGTGCAAGGTAGAGCTGCGGTACCGCAGCGCCGTCGTTCTTGACGGCAACTTGAACTTGGTAGAGGGCTTCCCATCAGTTCGGGTTGCCTCTAGGCACGGTTTGAGCTGCTGGAGGCTGGGCAGTTAGAGTTCCAGTGAATAGAGGGTTCACAGCGGCGTTGCCCAAACTCGTAGCGAACGTCAATATTGTGGTAGTCAAAGTGGCCTATCTGCGATAGAGAACGTTGCTCTGGGATAATATTTCTGCACGGTGTTCTTACGGTAGTCAATCAAAAGCCCTTCAGTAAAGTCTGCCTGCCACGCGTTTGGATCATCCGAATTGAGTAGCTCGGTCGAGTTGGTGATAGGCGCGAAGGAGTAGTCCGACACTTCCTTGGCGATGGTATAAGGAAGGCGACCGGAGGGATTAACATCACCCCAAAGAACATCGACGATGCTATTCCCAGCCTCTTGGCCTGGTAGATGCGCCGCCAGGATGGCCGTGACGTTGGGATGATCCGCCCAGGGCATCAAGTTGATCCCACCCGAGTGAGTCACGACAACCGTGTTGGGACAGTAAGAAGCAATCTTCTCGACTACCTCGTCGCCGTTTCACTCTGCGTGGGTTTGTGCGGTCCTTATTCTCTATGGCCCAGCTCTTCAGGAACATCAAGCAAACGTCAGGAGGGTCTAGCAAGAGGGCAGCGATGCTGAGGGTGGCCGATTAGCGATCCATTAAACTTCCCGGTATGCTTTTGGCCTTACTTTAGGCTGTCATCCTGGATGATAGCAGTGTTGTTCAACGCGTATTAGAGTAGGGTACCATCTACCCCGGCACGTCGCTTAATCGCTTCAAGGGGTTTACGACATAGGTAAGTAAAGAGTCCAGATCCAGATACGTCGCCTGCCGCAAGTACGGCGTACTCGTAATTGCCAACTCCGTTGAAAAACCAATAGGACATTCTATTAATAAATTAATATCAGTGAAATCATCTTTATCTGCACTCTGAGGGTCTAATGCCCCAGTGGAATAACCAAACCACTGAGTGGAGGGTTGCGTTCTCTTAACTCCGCAATAGTAAACACAGCCAGCGAAGAGTCTTTAAACCTAAGAAAACAATTCTTAACATATAAACTCCCTTCCAAGATAAGATGAGGAGACAATATCTAAATGTCTTTAATCAATCCAACGGAACGTCAAGTAATAAATGAAGCACCTAATGTGTCCCTAGGATGAGAAACATGCGTAAGAACACAATCGCATCCTCTTTTCAGTAGTGCAATGTTCACAACTGATAGTTTTCATCGGACTTTGAGCCCGGCTTCAAATGTTTAATCTAAGTTTATTGAAATTTTATCGACCATGGCTTTTTTATGCGTTAATATCAACCAACAACTTGCCTCCGCTAATCTCTCCTTTCCTCATCCTATCCAAGCCCTTGTTGACATTGTGCAAACCATCCTCAACGTCGATAATTCTAGGGGGCACAAGAGCACGAGTAGCTAGAAGCTTCTCCAGCCAGCTTGACAGAGCCTCTCCGACCTCGGGGACCTCATGGTATAGCTTCACAGGCATAGTGTGGAATATCACTCCCGCAGACGCCTGCTTAGGCAATCCACTCATGCCTACGATGTGAGCGGGGACTGTTGGCTCGGAGGGTGGTGTGCTTGGGGGTGAGTTTACCTGAGGAGCCTTGCGTTGGAGCTCCTCAGGTCCCAGTGCACGCAGAAGGATCTCTGCTGTGTCCTTTCCTCGGGTGTCGATACCGAAACGTAGCTTGCCCTTGGTGTTGGCGCGGAGAATGGCTACGGCTCGCTCTGGGTCGTGGCTGTCGACGAGAAGATCTGGGCGGAGGACGGGGTTCTCGGAGATGCGGATGCCGTGTTTCGCGTTGTCGACGACTAGGGCTACTCGAAGACCAACGAGGCGAGCAAGTTGAGCCGCGATGACGGCTGAAGTTGATGAACCGCCCCAGATGGCAATCCAATCTCCAGGCTTGGCTCCCTCACCGGGGAGGATACCGTTCAGGCACTCTGCTCTGATATCCTGAGGGAGGGACTCCTCAGGGACTTCCCGAACAAGGTTGAGAATATTAGGACCATCATGGACACTAGTAAAATCAACGCCGAGACACACGCCCAATGAAAGTGATGCAGCGACGTAGGCGACTCCTAGCGTGGCTCCTTGGTTGACAGTGATTTCCTTTGGAATCCTCACAACGTTGAAATCGGATGCCACGACATACTGCTGGTAGGTGGCTTTTCGAAGGTCTCGGTAGTCGGTGGAGATGACAATGACCTTGTCGTTGACTTTGACTCTGGAGGGGCCTAGTGGTGCACGAACGACTGTGCCTGATGCCTCACGGCCAGAGATGTAGGGGAGCTCGGGGATACCAAAGCCATAGTCACTGAGGGCCAGTTAGACTTGACTTGAATTTCATTCCGCTCATTTACTCACGGTGACTTCCAGTCAATGGGGTTCAAGCCAATGGTGTTGTTGCGCACCAGTAACTCATGGTCGTGCTTGGTATCGGGAATAGGGTGGCCATGAGTAACTTCGTATTGTTGTCTCACACCGTGTAATAGTAGGACTGTCTGGGAAGAGGGTATGGTGTGTTCGTTTGTTGTCTCGGGTATTTGGGATGGCGTTGATGTGACCGTCGATTGGTCGACCGGTTGTGTTGGCTGAGGTTGGGCTGCAGGTGATGGCTGGGCAGGCTGTTGCTCCTCCCTTTGTGTGGTCTCTTGTATTTGGAGGTGAGGGAACTTGGCCTCGAGGACTGGCTCGGGTGTGAGGGTGACAAAAGTACTCGTGCTCATCGTGGGCGAATCGTTTGCTTAATCCAAGCCAGGGCGATCAGGTAGTTGTTGTATAAGTCGAATCGACACTTGAAAAAGGCCAACCTCTAAAACCAGGGGTAACGCAGACCCTTTTCAATGATCTACAACAAAAAGCAAGCCCACCTCTGACTCGGAGCAAACACGTAAGAAGTAACAATGTCCTCACCCTCCAACAACCGAGGGGGGAGGGCGCATTTTGGTTCAACCCGTCTTCGGGCATCGGTTAGCGATCCCACGCTGGCGGATGGCGTCATGAAGACTCTTGTCGAATCAAGCCCGAGATGCTTATCCCATGCCCGCATTTTCCAAGATGACGTGACTTGTCTTGGGGGGTTTGCCGGTGTCGGAATGAGATCGAGGGACCGTCTCCACAACGAGGCGATGGTGTTATTTCGCCTATCAATCACTCAACCCCCAGGATGTACGCTCACTTTGGGTTTAGCCTTGGGCTTGGGAAACTCGCTTGAGGATTGTCAATGGAGGTCTAGAAGATGTTGATTGGGGAGAATCTTTTCTCGATGCTGTTTAGTTGCCGTTTGAGGCTTGGCCGGTCGTTGCCGGTTCCATCTGATGGAGTATCAATCCAGGACAACCAACCCTACAGCACGCATCTGATTCATTAGGAAGTATCTCGTCAGCTTCAACATGACTCCTATGTACACCTGAGTTAACACGGACTGAGCCAATAACCTCAAATTCACCCTGCGATGCCGGGACATGTACGCCGGCATTTCACCCCACGAGAGAAACATGACAATCCCGGCAAGGATCACAACTCAACCATGCTTTTGCGGGGTTCTCCATTTCGCATATCCTGCCTAGGCGGAAAGGTTCGGGTATAAGGGACTGAGGTGTTTGTGGGATGTCGATGGTGCAACACCCCTATGTAGATGACGCCATTCAGGATTCAGAGGAACATCAGCCTCTGAAGTCTCGCTTGTCAGAGAAGCTGTGGGTAAATATCGCCTTCGTATTTGTAAGCCCTGTCTAGACTATCGGTTATCCAAGATTCCTTTTCGATCGTGTGATGCATCGAGACTCTTTTGGTGCCGAGAAGGAGGCTTTCAGACCCACGTAGTTATGTTTATACAGCCGGTTACAGCGTTAATAGAATACAATTGGGTAATGAGTCACGAAAAAGAGAATGAAGGGATCTTGCTAGTTATTCGTGATCGGGTCCGAGGCCGGCAATAACCAGCAGTGCATCTCATGCTTGCAGTGTAAGCCAAAGGCGCCCAGATCCGATCTGATGTTTCCGCTGCGCAGGGGTAGAGATTTGCCGGGGATCTTAGCCCAGATCTCTAACCTAATTGCGCGTTTTAATACATGTAAACAGGTGTTACACGTTGTCAGCAGCACTTCGCTCATGTCCTGAAACTCTCGGGTTTCGTTTTAATGGCCTATACGACGGGTCCTCGCTCACTGGAGAAGCAATGATACACCGATCTACAAACCCATTTGTATTGTGTCTTCTTTAATATCTCAGTTCCTACCTCGAATACGACTCTTCGGTACCAGTGAGTGGATTGTAAACAACCAAGCACATATCCCAAGATCCACTCCTAGTCTCAGCGCAAAGCCTCGATGCAACTAGCATTACTAGGCAACTCTCCATGCATAATGGTGCATTTACTCCATTCAACCCGGCTATCAACTTCCGGAAGATCCAGCATCAGTGTCGTCTTCATAAGCCTGTGAGAATTCTCATCGAACCAGGTGAGTCTGTTTGTCTCATCCACCAGGTCTGTCCAGATGTCGTCACCCGAACCCCGTACGAGGCTTTCATTCGTATCCTACAATCGCCTCAAGGGTTAAATTCATTATATTCGGGAGTCTTTGAAGAGCTTCATGAATGCCGGAAAGGTGCAGAGATCGGATGGAGCACGTCACATGAATAAGGAGCGAAAAGATGGTCGGAAATTTAACTATTCATAATCATCATACTAATACCCTATAGCGCTAATAAACACTTTTACTGAGCCGCAGCCTTGATAAGCTCATAAACCTCCTCATCAGTCTTCCCCTTGAGACCAAGCAGCTCATTGTCCAACTTGGGAAACTTGGCCACGCTAGCAGGATCGTAGATGGCGCGGTAAAGATAAGCGCCAAAGGTCTCCCAGTCGAGAAGACCCTTGGCAAGTCGCTCGTTAGCAGTGTTGATGAGATCATCGAGGACAGCTTCCTTGACGGTCCAGGTCTTGTCGGGGTTGGCCTTCTTGGCGAGTTCGAAGACCTTCTTCTGAGTGAGGACGGCGTCTTGGATGTAGACGACGCGGTTCTTGGTTTCTTCGGGATGGCTCACAACACCGACGACGGCATCGGCGACGCTGTCGAGGCTGGTGGTGCTGAACTCGGAGTTGCCACCATCGATGAGAGTAGCTTCAGCCTTGGAAAAGTCGACAAAGAAGTTGTGGGCCAGACCCCAGTCGAGAAAGACAGAGTTGTACACAAAAGTATATGAGATCTTGCCCTCTGCGGCAAGAGCCTTGAGCTTCTCCTGAACAGCAACCTTGGCACCAAAAAGAGGAAGCGCCCGAACGCTAGGAATATCAAGGTTGGAGCCAAACTCGGAGGGAATGAAGCGCTTGACGCCAGCGGCTACGGCAGCGTCAATGAGGGTCTCCTGTGCACCGGCGGCAAGTGTTGTGAGGGTTGAGACGACAGCATCCTGGCCCTTGAGAGCGGCGGTCAGAGAATCGACAGATGAGTAGTCGACTTCGACGACTTCGGTGCCTTCGGGAAAGGTGGACTCGGAGCCGGCGCGCTTAAGGACTTTGATGGTGAATTCGCTGGCGGCAAATTTCTTGAAGACGTGGGAGCCGAGATCACCTGAGGCTCCGGCGATGGCGACAGTCTTGATGGTAGACATGGTGGAGAGGATTGTTTGTGTCGGTACTTGAAGGCTGTAGGGTGGATATTAAATGTTGGTATTGGTTGGGTGTAGAGCTGGTTGATGATGAGAAGAACTGTTCAATGAAGGCATCTTGTCTGCTATTATATATCTACTGTCAATATGCTCAATCTGTATCTCAACAACTCCATAGACATGCTTTGTCATGAGGTGATAGTGTGAGTTGACACCATTCTCATCCATCGGCACATTACCCAAGGTTTGACAAACCGTCCAGGGTATGGGTTTAAGCTTTGGGCATTACGATAGCAGGAGAATTACTCCAGAAGGATTGACGGGGCAAGACTGGCCGATCAGATCAAAGCCTCATACGAGCCCGAATCGGTTAGAACATGTTCAAGGCATGAACCGCACTTCCCTTCGAGTCCGGGTCACAGATCATCCCGTCTTCGACTCCGTGTTTTGGTTCCGGCCCCTAGACGTGGAGTATCCTCCCCTAGTCCAAGTGGGATACCGAGTGGGATCGCCGAGCGGGATGACAATTCAGTGACTGGGGCAACAACGGGATTCCCGAAAACCAATCACATGCAATAGCGTAGTGTGGCTTCCATTCCCCATATTATCCCATCCCACAGAGTAACCCCCGAGGTCGCCGATCCCACTCCATCCCACTCTCATCCCGGTCATCCCGCTCTCCCACCGACAGGATTACCAAGTCGGGATACTCCAAGTTTGCGCGCCTCGGTGTGGGATAAACTGGCGGGAGAACCCTTTACACATTCGATCCCTCTTTTTCGTATTACATAGCATTTCTTTTGGTTACTCGTCTTGCGGAGCTCTACGTATCCCATTCTTGCGTGATTTGATTTGATCAATCCCACTCGGTTGTACTCTAACAGGGCACACACAACATGGCATCCGCTCTGGATGTTTCTCAGGGGAGCAGCACACAAGAGTTATACTCTGGAGATAGGTGAGTCGGGTTGTCATCCTTTTTATCGTGATATCTGGAGATGTGGGATCTCCGATGTCAATAATCCTACACACGTCCAATCTGACACATTTTCACCAGATCATCAGCCGAGCAACCTCCCACTCGCCATGTCTGCCACTGTGGAAAGGGCTTTATCAGGAAGGAGCATCTTCGAAGGCATCAAGCCACCCATGGAGAGCGGAACTTTGTCTGTTCCGTATGTCAGCGTTCGTTTACACGCAAGTAAGTTCCCTGACCATCTCACTGTCTTACTTGTATTGACTTTTCTTTAAGCGACCTGCTCCGTCGTCACCTGACGCGCCATGACATGCCTGCAGCTCCAGACCCTCGACGAGGTCGAGCTTGCGATGCTTGTCACGCAAACAAGACAAAGTGCGATGGAGGTATTCAGTGTACTCTCTGTGCCAAGAGAGGCATCAGCTGTACCTACAAGCTCGTATCGAAAGGTAGCAGCGATGGAAAGACATCCAGAAAGAATACCTCGCCTTCGAACTCTCCAACTTCTGATACCCCGGTAAGAGAGATTGGATTCCGAGAAGCCTTCGCATCGGCTGCCGCGAACATGAGAACGACACTTCAATCAAGTCCCAAAGAAGACGAAGTCACGGCCGGACTAAAAAGGATCACCGCTGAACTGGTATCCCGAGAAACCTCCATCGACGGCAGTACTCGGATGTCTACCGCTGACAAGGATTGGATGGAGGCGAACTCAAAAGTATTCTTTGAGAGGTTTCACGACACTTGGCCGATACTACACGCACCCTCATTCTTCCCCATGGACCATGCACTTGTTGTGTCAGTCTCTGTCGTCATGATAAGTTCATGGTTGAAGAATCCAGACGGGATGGATGAGCCTGTGCTGAGACTGCACGAGGTCTTGATGGAGCGCTTCTTTGAATGGATTGTAAGTCTTTTACCCCCATAATAGGAACATTGACACCTAATATCCCCAAGGCGAATCCTAGGCCACGACATAACTTGGAAGAACCTTGGCCTATGGATGTATTCCAAGGTATTGTTCTCAATATCATTTTCGCTTTCTACTATGGAGTTAGTACCACCTCTTGTCCCCCTCACTTGGCAGGTGCTAACCGGCTACTATAGAGCGAGAAGTTAGTCGCAAGGGCAACGTTACTACGAGGCATGCTCGTTATATATATGAGAGAGATGGAGTTTTTCGTCTGTGAAAGCGCAGCATATGAGCAGCGAGTTCATTTTCCAGGCACTTTTATTCCTTGGTTACAAACCATCCGCGAACGATGGAAGCGGTGAGTATCTCTCCTCTCAACTCCAAAAAGACCATGCATTGACTCTTCAGACTCATCATCGCTTTATATAAAATCGATGTATACCTCTCAATAGCCCGTGGTCAACCTGCATCCCTCCACCGAGAAGAAATTGACGCGACAATGCCTTCAACTTTCTCTCTTTGGAATGCATACGGCTTGAACGTCTTTTTCAGACGGCTCTCACAAGAACCTACCGATCGTGTGGGATTCAAGCTCTCCGAAGTCATCAGCAACCCAAACTCCCAAGCAAAGTCCCTAGTCCTTCTTGAAGATGTTCACCTAGCTCTATGTGGGTTACTTCCTGGAATATGGAACCACACCCAGATCGTGCGACGAACCACTGAAGCCGGAAGACCGATGCCGAATTCACTTACATCACTCGCTTGGCAACTTGAGACGTGGAAGGCTGATCTGGAGAGAATATCTCATCAGTGCACGCAGTGCTTCCACGCTGATCAGATTGAAGAGTTTCCCTTCTTTGCCTACGTTGGGAAATACGAAGAGGAACCACAACGAGCCAAAGTGGCGGCTATGAACCATATCAAATGCCTCGTCTCGGATTGTATGATGACGTATCACCTTCAAGGGATGCAGCTCTACTCCGACATAAGAATCATGAACACAGTCGCGAGATTCTCTGCTCAAGCCACAGGAGAAGATTCCTCCAAGTCTTTGCGGATCCAAAAACATCAATCTCAACTCAACGCGTGGGCAACGACTTCAGAGAGCAGGAGAGCCCTCCTCCACGCCCTGAGCGTCCTACGCGGATGCGAAGCCGACATTCAAACAAACGAACCCCAAACACAATCACTAGATCCAATCGCATACCTCACAATATCCATGAGCGCGCTAGTAGTCTGGGCGTGGCTCATCTTCTCCGAGCACGCCTGCAACTGCGTTCCAAGCCTGAGCCACATAAACGTTGGTGTAGACCCGACGAATCTACAGAGCACGGCTCAGTTGGAGAATTGGATACAGTCTGGTGGTACGGCGGCGCTGCATAGTATACCGCTTTGTAGATGCGTTGCTGAAGGGTGGATGGCTAGGTTCAATGCTTTGCTTCCTCAGGGGAGTAGGAGGTGGGAGTTGTGTGATGATGTGGCTCCGATTTTGCAGCCGGTGGCTGCGGCTAGTTGATTAGATATGAATTGATACCCCTTACGCAAACATTTCTACATCCCGATGATGTTTTTGTCGCATTGTGTTTGGTGCTAATATTGCATTGAAAGTTGGGATCACTACTGCTACGCAAGAACAGTTTCTATATCAAGGATTCCTCTAATGCAAGATTCTGAGAATATCTCACGTTCTAGCCTGTCTACGATGAATGATCCAGGGTGCAGCACATTGATGTCAGATACCAAGACCATTTCGGTTCAATGCACCGATGTCTGAGGCAACGGTATTTTGTTCCACAAGACGAATCCATTTGTAAGCTTGACATGAATCTATCCGACCAAGGGCGCGAATGACGTCGAGAAGACTAGAGCACCAAGGGCTTAGAGGACACGTATAAGAGTCTGTGTCTCACGCAAGGACCAGAAGCAAGCCGTGCACAGGCAGTTTAACACAACCACACACTCAATACACTACAGACAGTTGATTCATAAACATGACAACCAACATCCCTAAACTTACCCTTTATCGATTCAACGGGTCTTGCGCCCTCATCCCTCACGCTCTTCTTCTTCACTACAAGATCCCCTTCTCAGCCATTCGAATGCGAAGTGGCCCTGATGGGTTTGAAGCAGCGGATGGAAGCTTCACAAACGCCGAGTATCGCAAGATTCATCATATGGGCTATGTGCCTGCACTTGTCGTCGATGACGACGAGGTCATCACCGAACTACCCGCCGTGGTAGGCTACATCTCCTCTCTCGTCCCCGATGAGAACCTTCTGGGCGTTACAGCACTTGAGAAGGCTAGGGTCACTGAGTGGCTGGCTTGGCTTTCAGGAACTGTTCACGGCCGCGCCTACGGCATGATGAGGAGACCTGGGCGTTTTAGTGATGATCCTTCTACTTTTGATGGCATCCGCGCCAAGGGCAGAGAGGCTGTTGATGAAGCGTATGCCAGAATTGACAACAGACTTCAAGGCAAGGAGTTTGTAGTTGGCAATGCTTTGACGGTGGTTGACTTTACCTTGTACATCTTTTACCGATGGATACTGGAACTCGAGGTCGACGTTGAAACTGTGTACCCTTCTCTATACAAGCATGGAAAAGCACTCGAGAACCTGCAGGGCGTCAAGGAGGTGTTGGAGATTGAGCAACTAGACGCGCCCGACTTTTCCTTTCCTCTTGGGGGCCGAAAGTCTGAGCAGTGAGAGCCAGTCAACTCTCTATTGTGACCCAATTCCAGGAGGACACATTCATCAGTTGTGGCTTTGCTATTGTCGTCATTCTGAAACTAGTCTCAGATAAGCTGCCGTGTATGCGCGCAGCTGTGGTGTTGCATTTCTGCCTGACCGAGGAGCTGAACAACCCTCATTATCTACCCGGGCAACCATTTTCTATTTGGGGGGGCATGTTCTTCAAAGTTGGTAGGACCAGGCTGACTTTAAATAAACTATATAGACCAAAAGTCGTTTTTCTCACGTATGCTGACAAGTCCTACAGGGTGTAGGGGTCTATAATATTAAAAGGTAGAGCCATTTTCCGTACTATCGCCACCGCTAGCTACCTCTAAGACCCCTCATTAGCCGGCCTTAAAATAGGTACCTTTCTTAGTAATTTACTA
>JABCKC010000597.1:0-25693 GCA_013186395.1 Fusarium papillatum | reverse complement strand
CAGGTGGGTACTGCATGGTATATGCCCAAGATCTAGTTGCCTCCCAGGTGGTAAACGCGACACCAAGCACAAATGTTGCCTTGCCGGGGTTTGACGGTCTGGATACAACCGCAAGGGCATTCGCAAACGGGATTGGCCATGTCGACTGGCGTTTTGGGGTCGTTGGTTTTGGTAAGGTGGGCAACCTTGATAGCTTGGGTGGAGGAAGACATCGTAAATATGTAAATAGTGCAAGTCTGTAGAAGATGGTGTTCTGTATGTATGCGTGTGGTTATTGGCTAGTCCTGGTGGTCATGGGTCTGGATATAGATTTGAGTTCAGCTCTTGAATTAAGCTTAAGTTGACGAGCGACCCTAGAGTCGTCGCTGAATATGTCATCACCAATCAGCCCAGCGCGTTAATAACGGTTATTGAGCCAGGGCTAACCTACACTGATTTGGAACACTGGACATCTGTGAATTATTTTCTTTCGCGAAGAAAAATCACTGATAACTGTGTATATGAATAACGGCGGCGTGGGTAGCGGCTGATACACGACCGTGAACGAGAATCATGGTCATTGAATTATTTTCTTTAGAGTAGTATTCTCCTCACTGTACTTTTGCGTGCCTGAAGCGCTGTGTCGTGTGAGAGAGAGTGCCTTCGGGCTATAGCAAGGCACTATCACGACATCCTGGTTGGACTCACCTCATAAATGCCAAGGTCGCGAAAATGCCCAAGGCTTATTCCTCAACCACACAAAAGGCGCTGGCCTTCATTGTTCACTAGCCACAAGTTGCAAGGTCTCGAAGAACAAGGGGGGGCGGGGTTTGTCCTTGAGCAAAAAAACAGAGCAGCTTCCAAATCATCACACAATCAAGGCAGGTCGGTGTGTTCAGACAAAGTTTGCCGTATCTAAACTGACTAGGGCCTCGAGATACGAAAGGTCTAGTGCAAAACAAAGGAACCACCATCCTGTGGCTGGTAACACTTCCAAAGATTTCCGCTCGGAGCACCCGGTCCTCCCATCAGTTCATTCCGCGGTGACGAGCACACATCCCTGCGGTCACAACAGATAACCCTACAATGATGCTTAAAAGTGCCCAGACCACACCCATTGAGCCACTCATATCACCGCCACCGCACCCGCCTATCTCTCGGCGCCTAGCCACCAGGGCCTTGCGACCTGCCCTTATCAACCAAGGTCACACTTGCGAATGCGCCAAAAGTTCCACGCGACGTGGGATTTGAGCACGGCGCTAGTTCCTGGAAGAGGCAGTTGCGGCGGGGAATCGATTCGCTCGCCAAGACAGATCGTCCCGCGCACCCCTACAACTGCCTCATTGGGATGGTCGCCGTGACCCTGTTGCTTACTTGATTGGTGCAATCCATATATTGTGCTATGCAGAAGTGCCATGCAGAGCATGAAGAAAAGGTCCATGGACCGAGGATAGTTAGTTGAGATGAGAAGCTTGGAGGTACTGTAGCTATCTGCATAATAACAGAGCTTCACCTATAAAAGGCCTTTTCTCACGCTCGAGGAAATCCTTTTGCTCATCACTGCCTCTCCTGTCTCTTAAGGTAGCTGCTCAATCTTCTTCTCCTCAGCCCAGCATGAAGTCCTCTATTCTTTCGCTCTCCCTCTACGCCTTGGCCGCGCCTTCATTGGTCAGCGCCGGCGGCAAGAAGAAGCCCCTGGTCAACGAGCTAAAGCTGCAGAAGCTCATCAACATCGAAGGCCTCCTCGCCGGATCCCAGAAGCTCCAGGACTTTGCTGATGCCAACGGAGGAAACCGTGCCTTTGGCAGCGGTGGTCACAATGCCACCGTCGACTACATCTACAACACCCTCAAGGGTCTCGGCACTTATGATGTGGTCAAGCAGCCCTTCACCGAGCTCTACTCACAGGGTACCGCTTCCCTCAAGGTCAACGGAGAGGATTTTGCTGCCGCCATCATGACCTACACCCCCGGTGGTACTGTCCAGGGACCTCTTGTTGTTGCCTCCAACCTCGGATGCGCCGTCGAGGATTTCCCCGCCGAGACCAAGGACAACGTTGTCCTTGTGTCACGAGGCGAGTGTACCTTTGCCCAAAAGTCGACCAATGCCAAGCAAGCTGGTGCTGCCGGTGTTGTCGTGTACAACAATGTCCCCGGTAGTTTGGCTGGTACGCTCGGCGCTGCTTTCGGCGATTACGCGCCCATTGTTGGCATCAGCCAGGAGGAGGGCCAGGCTATTCTTGAGCTTGTCAAGGCTGGCGATGTTACCGTCGATCTTGACATTGATGCTACCACTGAGAACCGTGTCAGCTACAATGTCATTGCCGAGACCAAGGAGGGTGACCACAACAATGTCCTTGTTGTGGGAGGTCACTCCGACTCTGTGGCTGCCGGCCCTGGTGTCAAGTAAGTGCTATGAAAACGTTCAAGGGTACCATTGACTAACCATATTCCACAGCGACGATGGTTCTGGTATCATTGGTGTGCTGAAGGTTGCCGAGGCTCTGGCCAAGTTCCGCGTTAAGAACGCTGTTCGCTTTGGTTTCTGGAGCGCCGAGGAGTTTGGTCTTCTTGGATCCTACCACTACATCAAGTCTATCAACGGCTCTGAGACTGAGCTCAACAAGATCCGTGCTTACCTCAACTTTGATATGGTAGGTTCACCCTCCTCTTTTTGATTAAATCTATACTAACTTGTACTAGATTGCCAGCCCTAACTACGTCTATGGTATCTACGATGGTGATGGCAACGCCTTCAACCTCACTGGCCCTGCTGGCTCCGACGTCATTGAGAAGGACTTTGAAAAGTTCTTCAAGACCAACCGCAAGCCCTATGTCCCCTCTGAGTTCAGCGGCCGATCCGATTACGCCGCCTTCATCGAGAACGGCATCCCCTCTGGCGGCCTCTTCACTGGTGCCGAGCAGCTCAAGACCGAGGAGGAGGCCAAGCTCTTCGGCGGCGAGGCCGGTGTTGCCTACGACGTCAACTACCATCAGAAGGGTGACGACATCAACAACCTCAACAAGGAGGCTTACCTTCTGAACACCAAGAGCATTGCCAACTCTGTTGCCAAGTATGCTAAGAGCTTCAAGAGCCTGCCCCGCGTCCACAAGGCTTCCCGGAGATGGGACGCCGATAAGGCCCAGATGCTCAAGAGGTCCAGTGAGCACACCCACTCTCACAGTGGTCCTTGCGGAGGTATCAGCCAGTAAACTGGAAAAAGTTATGAGAGCCATTTGGCTATGAAGATGTGTACAAGATTTGGAGTTTGGGGGTTGTATGGGAAATGAGTATGATGTAGAGTAGTATGAGAATCAATTCACGTGTGATGCGGTTATGATAATTTGGATTTCGTTTCCACTGCCCCTGTGATTTGAGAAATGGCATAGTAGACGTATAGCCTTTTATAATGATTTACAACCTAATAAATATCTTCTAGCTCTGTATTGCTCACTCGAAAGCTTGGAAAGCTTGGATCATAAACCTCTCCTGCGTACTGATCTCTTTCATGGTCGTCTCTGAACGACGATGATTAAGGGGATGTCCAAAGGAAGGAAGAATATCAGATAAGATAAATAACGGAGCAATAGCAGAGAGAAAAACTATTAGAAAGAGCAGAAGTGGTAGAGACGGCGAGACCATCGAGAGAAATCGTAAGGGTAGGACAAGTTGGGTCATCGACAAATTCAATTTTCGGGATGCCCACATTGAACGAGTGGAGGATCTAATGAGCAGGAGGAATGCAAGTGGCTCTTGGCTTTTATGAGGTTTTGACTAGGTTTTCGCAATCAAATAAGATAGGTCATTATGGTTTTTAGCATTGGGTTGTGGTGTCAGAACTTATTAATGATTGTGTTTTTCGTTACCATGGCGGACTCTCGGTCTTGTTGTTTGATTTGGGAGCATAGAATCTTATGCTAGTAGCTAGTGACTTTGATAAGGAAAAAAGCGTGGAGCTGACCGGAATATTCAAAGCGATTCGCATCGTGAAAGGTGAAACTGCTGGTAAGCTTAGCGTCGATCTCATGGTCTCCTGGATCAGTTATCCTATCGTGGCTCAGGCTTCAACTGTAATACAGAACACATTGAGACTTGATATACATTGCACCAAATGGGATAACTGAGCTAGAAGATATCGGGGTTTCCGTCAAGCGAAGAGTTGTCTATGAGTAATAGCTATCTTGCCTCTATTGCTCGGACGATCTCTCATCTCGCCTGTCTAACCATGCAGGCCACGTATCGCCAGAAATCCCTCTCCCCTCAAAATCACGAGCGGAATCAGGCTGCACAGCTTGGGCAGAGATGTGGCGCGTCGCCAACGAATGAAAAAGTGGCTTGGCCTGCCTTTCAGCCGAGAGCCCGATGTCATTGTTTTTTTCTTTTTCAATCCTCACAGCCTGGTTTGAGGCTTTTTTGACATCAGCGAGAAAGTCTCTTAACTGTGCTGTCGTTCTTTTCTCCCTCGAAACTCCTCATGGATACAATATCTCTCTGGGAGTATGCAACCGAGATCGATGGTGAAACCATCACCGGTCTCGACCACCTTAGCCTCGAGGAATCTCGCACGGCTGGACAACCTAGAGCCGAGCGTTCGAGATGTACCGATTGCAATAGGAGGCACGTTCCGCGACGATTCGTCTATTGCGTCGACGGAACCTGGATGGTCGAGGATGGCCTAGAAGGTAACATTCACGTCTTCTCTATGCCCTTTGGTCCAGTATGCACTAATATGGCAGTAGGCTGCTTCGAGAAGAACCCCTCAAACATCTTTCGCGTGTACCTAGCAGTCAAGCAAGGCCGGGTCACAGGCAGAGATGGGCAGGAGTGGGAACAGGTATTTCCCAAGATAGGGCGCCCTTTTTTCTGTCAAATGCTTACGTCAACTATAGAAAAAGGGATACTACAAGGGCCTGGGCGCGAGACAGCCCAAGTGGAAAAGATACTGGCAGGGAGGGTCAGGTGATGGGTATGAGGAATTGATCGCGGAAGTCTATGAGGTAGGATATCCCGGTCCCTAACTTAGCAGTTCAGAACTTACCCTTTTATTATCTAGCATTGTGCCAAAGCATGCTGCCCCTCTCAGGACGAACTCTTCCTTTTCGGGTACAGTCGTGGTGCCTGTGAGTTCCTTCCTTACACTCCCTTCTCTTTACGATCATTTCCTGACTAGTTGAAGTTGTCGTACGAGCTGTGGCCGGGCTATTCAATGACTTGGGCACTCTCAAACCTGGCGTTGAAGACTGGGATGGTAAGTTGGTCGAGGCGATTGAGATCTACAAAAGGCGTAGAGAGGAGGGGAACAATAGCTCCCAGCCACACTCCGTAAGTTCCCTGCCAAATTACGAGAAGCCCAAGAATCTAATGGTGCTGTGTAGGATTTTCATTTTCTGTAAGCATTACGGATAACTTCTGCCTGGTCACTCAATGCTGAGATACAACAAATAGCTCTAGATGCACCACAGATTCCCCTAGAATCCAGTTTCTTGGACTCTTTGATACCGTCAAATCAGTTGGCTTCTTGGATCCCGACGGCGCCTTTAGCTGGTTCAACAACGATCTTACCAGGCCATTGTTTGAAAGTTATCACTATGATATTCGCCAAGCGAAAAACACTCATCACGTGCGACATGCTCTGGCACTCCTTGAAAATCGAGATACGTTCAAGCCGGAGAGGGTCAAAAACTCTCAAGGAGGGAGACTTCCGGCCAATAACGCCTCAAGGACCTGCGTAGAAGCATGGTTCCTAGGATTTCATGCCGACATGGGAGGTGGATCAAAGCAGGATGGTCTGTCGTTGTGGCCTCTTCAGTGGATACTGAGTGAAGCCACTCGCTATGGCCTCATTGTCGAGTTCCAAGTGCCTGAACGACTGGTCGAGGGAATCCAAGACCCGATGGAGTATACCATGCCGAGAGACAAAGGTCCTCATCAAATTCCCTTCAAAAACGGGACAACGGTCCAAATGTGGGATCTGAACGAAGAATTCAACCGTCCAGACTTGCAACCAGGTGCCAATGAGCCTTCTGGACTCACAGCTCAACTAAGCACCTCGGAAAGGCAGATATCGACTGACGATGACACTGCTGCAGGTAAGAAAGCGACCTTTAGATATCTCCTTGGCAAGTTACAGGCGCTGATTTTAGTCTCCTCGTAGCTACTATTATTCATCCATCTGTATTCTGGGCAGATGATATTACACCACTTGGGATCAAATTTCTCAACCCCTTGACCTGCGCCAACAAGATCCGCCAAGCGATCAAAGACCTCAACATCCGGCCCGAGTCCTTGTACTGGAACCTGTATCACACTCGACTTGTCATCCTGGAACGCAGCCGACCCAGAGTCTTGATTTGCGGACCTTCTGGCGTGGGAAAGTCCACTCTCGTTAACGAGGTACTCGGCGACGAAGTGGTAAGTTTAGTTTCGTATCGACCCTCTCAACCTCGCGTCGATGGTAACGTGAGCATCATAGTCGCTTGCAAGCTCTGGCATTGACTCTGTCCAACATGAGATCGACGCTGAGCTTACTAGCTCTACTGCAGGAGAGAACGGCGATAATTTCATTTTTCACGATGCGAATGGTTTTGAAAGAGGACTGGAAGAAACCCTCAGAAGGGTCCATGGCTTCATAAAGAAGCGTCAGGAGACGACTACATTTGAAGAGCAACTGCATTGTATCTGGTGAGTTAACCACTACTTAGTGTCTACTAAAGCTAACTTTGCACGCACAGGTACTGTTGCAACTCCGTTGCCCGCATTGAGGAGGCTGATCGCGAATTCCTCCGGTCGACCAGTTCTCGCGGTGTTCCCATTATCGTCGTCTTCACCAGGTACGACAACTTGAGAGAGGATTGCTTGAGCGATGCATGCCGTCAATACTGCGAGGAACACCCAGATCAGCCGAAATTTCGACCTAGTCGAATCCCAGCCGACTTCAAGACCAATGTCGAGTCCCGCCGAGATTCCATCTTGGACTCGCGGTGTCAAGAGCGGCGGAACCTAGTAGGCGAACTGTCAACGGGACAATGCGAGATTTGCTTCGTGACCACTAGAGGTAAGTCCTTTCCTGTTCCAGCATTTAGCCTCCGCTCAGCATAACTGACTTGCTTGTAATGAGTACAGATGAAGACACAACCCAGCTTATTCAAGAGCTGTGTCAAAAGACAAGAGCTTGCTTGAGGGACGAGGTCCTTCTTGGGATTCACAACAAGGCAATGATACGATACCTTGGGCAGGCTCTGAAGCAGGCTTCTCGTCAGTGTGCAGAGAGTAGCACCCGGAAATACTTGAAGTCAATCACACAGCCGCTTTCCCTTGTGGAAGCCTTGCGAGAGCATTCAGAACTGATTTTACCTCCAATCTACCGCCTTAATATGGCAGTGGCTCTTGACGTCGAGGATGCTCCAGGTTTGCTTTCCGCGCTACGCCCACCCAAAGGAGGGCGGGACTGGGTGAGGGAGATGTTCAGTCACCCAACATCACTCGGCGTTCTAGTGGGGAGTGTTGGTGGCATAGTGGTCTTTGGCGCACCACTTAGTGTCCCTATGGGATCGTCTGTACTATGGGCAGGGGCTGCGTTGTTCGATAAGTATGTGCTCGGCGACATCCTATGCCCTACGCCTTGGAAGGAGTTGATAGCACAGACGGCGTGCGCGATTCTCGTGTGCGAGAAACTGTTTTGGCTGGGAATCAAGGAGATCCGTTCAAGGGAGATAGTAGCACGGGCACTTTTCGAGGTTCTCAAGCAGTCGCAGGAGATAGCTCGATTCCTTGAGCAGGTGAAGACGCCAAAGCTCAGGGACTTGGACAAGACTGTGTCGAATCTAGTCTTGGCAATCCGCCCCAACTTGGGTATCGTGGCGGAATAGGATATCGAGGTTGTCAGGAAGGGTCAGTTGATTGGATGAATGGGCACAGGAATGTTTTTCTCTAAATAATGGTCTATTTCTTTTCCCAGTGGCAGTTTCTTCGTTTTCATTCAAGCTTTCATACAAGGGATTCATTATTTCTCAATTTATCACAGTAAACCTTGCGCAGCTGCAATCTATATCAAGTCTTTGTACCCAATCTCCGAAACGGCATTCAAGCCATGAACTAAATAGACCAGGGGCACAAGGGAGTTATGAAGCAGCAATATAAGGCCCAAATGCCTCTGCAAATAGCAGAAGGTATCTTCTACTTTTGCCGTATGGCATAGTGGTTTATTGTTCCACAGGAGTGCTGATGGTTTCTTGAAACATCTAGGTTTTACGCCTAAGTTATCCCTTCAAGGGCCAAGCTTTAAATATAAGATGGAAGGCATTTTCCACGTATCCTAGCATTATATCCCAATGCTAGCACAGTGGCTTTTCTATTGGTCTCTTTTCTGCCTGTAGTAGAAGACACACATCTCCTCGGCCCCTAAGCTAATGTGAGCATCTTATCTCTGTTAGGCAGTTTCTTGCGGGAGGCGCACTAAGAGCGGGGTTGGCGACAGTCAGCGACTAATGACATGTACAGCGCCCTTCTAGGGAAATGTTGCACCCTGCCGGCCCGGTCCGTCCTGATATCAACAGTGATGGACAATGACAACAAGTGCGGGGTTATCAGTGTGTTTATCAGTAAATGTCCAATCTGCCAAGAACGCTCGAGGTATAAAGCAAGTTCTCTGACCCCAGAGGCTCAATTTAATCTTTCTCCTATATAATCTTGCTCCTCGAAGGATCGACTGTGTCATCTTTTGCAATAGGCCACCACTTCTGCACGCCAGACACCATGACTTGGGAGACGATAGCCAAGGATAAGAAGCGTCGTATCGACGAGTCCGTTCCAACGGAATGGCGTGTCAAGGTACCCGCATACGATTGCTCGATGCTGAATTTCCCCAAAGACAGTGGCATCATGACCTTGGAGGAACTCGTCATCACCGAGTCTTCCGCAACTGAACTAGTCAACAAGATGGCTGCTGGAGAGCTGACCTCTGTCGCCGTCACGACTGCTTTCTGCAAGAGAGCTGCACTCGCCCAACAATTGGTTGGTCTGAGAGCCTATCCGATATTGAACTACGATGCTAATTGCATTTCAGGTCAACTGCGCGCACGAGTTCTTTCCGGAGATGGCCCTCAAGAGAGCCAGCGAACTGGATGAATACTTTGCCAAGAACAAAAAGACAGTAGGACCTCTACATGGATTACCCATCTCACTCAAGGATCAGTTCAGAATCAAGGTATTTCTTCAATCACAAAATGCATATTTGCATGTTTGACAGTAGTAGGGCCTTGAAACCACCATGGGCTACACAGCTTGGGTTGGCAAGTATGATGAGGAAGATTCGGTCCTGACTAGCCTTCTACGCAAAGCCGGAGCCGTATTTTACATCAAGACGAGTGTTCCCCAGAGTCTTATGGTGTGCGAGACTATCAATAACATCATCGGCCGAACCTTGAACCCCCGAAACAAGAACTGGTCTTGTGGAGGTAGTTCCGGTGGAGAGGGTGCTTTGGTTGGGTTCCGTGGGAGCCTCATTGGCGTTGGCACTGATATCGGTATGCTTCATCTCATCACTCTTGCAGTATACGTGTTGACAGTTCAAGGCGGCTCCATTCGGGTCCCATCTGCCTTCAACTTTCTCTACGGCTTGAGACCTAGCCACGGGCGTTTGCCGTATGCAAAAATGGCCAACAGCATGGAAGGACAAGAAACCGTCCATTCCGTTTGCGGACCCCTTACCCACTCAGTAGAGGACATGCGACTCTTTGTGACTTCAGTTCTTGCAGAGCAACCCTGGGAGTATGACTCCAAGGTGATCCCGATGCCATGGCGACAGGCCGAAGAAGACGCCATCAAGGCCAAGATTTCATCCAAGAGCTTGACTTTGGGGTTCTACAATTGTGATGGAGTAGTGAGTTCGGTTCCCTCGACGAATAAGACGTTCAGCTAATATGTTAGGTCGTTCCTCACCCTCCCATCCTCCGAGGTGTGCAGACAGTCGTAGACAAGTTGAAGGAAGGAGGACACACAGTTGTTCCCTGGGAACCGTTCAAGCATTCATATGCCGTCGATCTCGTCAACAAGATCTACGCCTCAGATGGCGGAACAGTAGGAGTCCCCCCAATCAACCCTGATACGTGTCTAACTTGACCTTTAGGATGTGTTTGAGACGCTGAAGGCGTCTGGTGAACCCGACATCCCCAATTTTGCTGATCTGATCAACCCGTCCCTGCCCAAGCTGGACATGAACGAGCTCTGGAGTGCAAACCTCGAGAAGTGGAATTATCAGCGCGAATACTTGGCTGCCATTCGAGCTCTAGAAGAGAAGCTTGGTAAGCAGCTGGATGCAATCATCGCGCCCATCACACCAACCGCAACCATCCGACACGACCAGTTCAAGTACTACGGGTATTCGAGTGTGATTAACCTTCTGGACTTCACGAGTGTTGTCGTTCCTGTTACTTTCGCCGATAAGGCCGTTGACGTCAAGAATGAGTCTTTCAGTCCCCTCACGGATATTGACAGCACTGTTCAGGCAGAATGTGAGTTTTCCTTGAAAAGGTCGAGGATAGTGCTAATTCGGTCCGAATAGACGATCCAGAGGCTTATCATGGTGCACCAGTGGGCGTGCAAATTATTGGCCGAAGATTGACAGAGGAACGCATCATGGCGATAGCCGAGGAGATTGGCAAGCTACTGGGGAATGAGACTTCATAGTGATGGCCTCTAACCAAAGGCATTTCATCATGCAGTAGATCGATGTTGGGTTGGAGCGAGTTCAAGGAGGCACGTGACAGGGAAGCTAGTAGCAATGGTTTCGGCGATGGAGGCGAGCGGGGACCTCTTCATTTCTAACATCAACATCCTCCATCCAATTAGCCAATCTTTTATTCACTCTTCCTCGAAATATACATATGCAGTGTGCCATCCACCTATAGTAAATCACTTCGACAATAGCCATGCAAGTACCTCCCCGAAAATCGAGACATGGTTGTCTCTCCGGTGCAAGGCCAAGAAGGTAAGGAGCCCCAGAGCAAGCAGGGATTACTATCTGACTTGACATTGTCTGTTAGATCAAATGTGACGGGAGGAAGCCAGGCTGTTCACGTTGCCAGGAGAAAGACTTGCCTTGCCCTGGATACTCACTCAATGTCCGTTGGTCACAGAAGCATCAATTCCAACATGGCCAACCACACCCACGCTCTCGGAGGGCCGAAATTCCATCAAGATCCATTCCGGACCTTGCAGCTACCTCTGAACCCAGTCAGAGCACAAGTCCTCTTCTTCCTATTATTTCAAATGAAGTCTCCCAAGCACCAATTCAGAATTCTTCTACCATGGTGGAAAATACCCAACCTGACCATCCTTTTTCAGCACTCCAACAATGGGCCTCGGTAGAAGACGCCACCTCTCTTCAACAACCCACATCATCTCCACCTAGCCTCTATAATGCATTTCGCCTTTTCCCACCAGGCCTCAACCTGGCATCAATGGGTGATCTCTTGCCCTTTGAGACTAATTACGACGTACTTGATCTCATCCCAGAGGACCACAATATCAGTAACCAAAGTCTCCTCAGTCAATGTTTCGACCTTGATATTGGAGACTTGGTCAACCAAACACTCAGCCCCGCTACGCGGGGTTCACAAACAGCATCAGATGATACTGTTGATACATCCCATCCGCTTTCACCGCTCCGCCTATCCGAGTTGCGACATCTACCTTCGGCACTCACAGACTACTTCTTTAAGGAAGTGATCAAGTTGTACTGTACTTGGCACAATAGCTTCAACTCACTACGAATCATGATTGGCAAGATGTGGCAATCCTCCGGGGCTCTTTATCACGTCATGCAGAGCATGGCAGCCGTCTGCCTATCAGAGAGTTTTCCTCATCTCGCCTCTACGGCATTTGAAGAACGTTCCTGTGCTCTGGAATATCTGCAACAAAACCCAATATCTCCTGTATGCAAGGAGGAGCACGCTCTGGCCACCTTCTTATTCGGCCACAGCTCAAGTTGGTTTGATCCGCACGACCTAGCAACTGACAAGCTCCAAGATGCTGGGGCAATTATCTCGTCATGGTCCTTGCCAGATAATGACTTCAGCTGGTCATTCTTGGAGGAAGCATTGGATTTTTGAAAGATGCTTCTTGCGTTTACCACAGACACAACAAATGGGAGAAACCTGAGCCGATAGATATGCGTCGGTCCTTCTCAGCTGACTGGCCGTACATTCCCCTATGCTTAGAATAGGATATCTCGAGAGATAGTCCAACTGATGGCCAATGTAGGGCGGTTGGTCTTTAGTGTGCGGAAAGTTTGCCAAACGTCCTATTCACTAATGAGCATCATATCGACTTCTTTCGAGATACCTTGGAGGAAGCTGGCCGTCTCGAGCAACAACTCCTCGCTTTCGTTGCGACAGAGGCTTTATGCATTGTGGACCCTGGTGACCCAAACACTCCACCGACGCATTTCCAGCACATGGATGAAGCTTTCCGACATACAGGGCTTTTACAATTATACCGTGTTTTCCCCGAGTTGCTCACGCGGCGTTACCGGCCTTGGAACAAAGACGAAGTCCTTTTACCACTAAAGGCTTCAAAGGTTCCCACTAGGCACGAAAGAAGTGTATGGTTGACTTCTTTAGCCACACATGTCGTCCAGGTCCTGCAAGAGATTCCTTTCGAGTCTCTCACGAGATGCATCCAACCCTTCGTCATGGTCGCAGTGTCAGGCGAGCTCCGGTACAACGATCAAACCACTGGTTCCGGATCAATGCTCGGGTCGTCGATAGAGACAGCTCGCGCTCGGAATTTTGTCAAATCACGGTTGGCAGCTTACACACATGTCCTCCCCCTTCCTAAGGTCCAGCAGCATTACCAGCTTGTCAAGGACATCTGGAGCGCTATCGACAGCGGAGATGAGGACGTCTATTGGGTGGATATAGCTTCAAAAAAGAAACTGAGCCCGCTTATGGCGTGAATGCACACAGTTGCTCAGTCGCTGAGCATGAAGTGTTGGCGGTTGCGCTTCCGGCCGACTCCCGGCGCTGGACTTACCGAATTAGGCAAGAAAATGCGGACTCGGCCGAGAGGAATTCCAGTTAGCTCTCACAAGTTCGTTCTTCCTTTGTTGTCAAAGTTGCTTACCAATAGGATAAAATTTTATGCTTCCGAATAAAAAGGGGCTCAGGGCTTTTTGCGCAGGTCACCAGGTGCTAAGAAGGATCGAGGTGAAATGACCAGAGTGCAGCCTGGGGTGCCCTAGGGTATCCCCGAGTCCCGGGTGGCTAAAGAGAAACTCGGGATGCTCGTTCCCGAAAGGTATGTATTTCCTCAATGGTAAGCATGCTGAAGTGATTGGTAAAGGATTGCGGACTCTCGGATCAATATGTCGTGTGCTATTACGGCGAGGTATGGCTGGATTGTTTGTATTTGTACAGTAGGTATTCTTAGACGTCAACAAGCACTGAAGACAGGTGGGTGGGGCTCCTCCACGTGTTAGATGCACCTTCTATTAACCCGGTACTGCAGCCAACTCTCATAGGGCTGTAATGGCTTCGTCGGCAGCCCAACCGCAAGAACCGCCTTGCCGATGGCGCCTATTTCCTCTCTAAACAAGATTTGAATCCTTTGACTGTTACCGAAGTTCCCACTCCTACGCGATGTCACAGAATCCTTCAGGTGGAGTCGTCTTGGCAGACGTTCTCATCTTACCATTGGCTACCTCGGACTCTTATTATCCATGTCGCCCTCGCACTTTAAACTGTCAAATTACCCATCCTGATTGGCTCGGTAGCTCATGTACGCCCCGAGCTCCGTTCCACTTGCCATATATACCCCTCGCTCTCGGCAGAGTCTCACAGGTTCGTTCGGACTCCAACCTCCAACGCCATGGCGCGAAAGGGTAGCCGCAAGGTCCGCACGGGATGCTTGACCTGCAAGTAAGTCGACCGATATGTGCAAGTGGCTGGAAAGAGGGAAGCTGATTACTGATCGATAGAATACGCAAGGTCAAGTGTGACGAGGCTAAGCCATTTTGTCAGAGGTGTGAAAAGACTGGCCGCAAATGTGATGGGTATATGCTGCCTTGGACTCCCAATTTGGACGACTCTCGACGGAAGTGTGATAGGTTACTACTACCGTGGACCCCTGATCCTGCCGATTCTCGAATGCTTTACCAATATGGCGGAACCGAGACCGAAGCGAGAGCCCTGCAGTTTTTCTGTGAAGTGGCAGGACCATCACTTTCTGGCCCCATCGAACCCTCATTCTGGACAAAGGTTGTCATGCAGATCTGTTGTTCTCAGCCAGCTGTTAAACACTCCGTTATCGCAATCAGCTCCTTTTACGAAGAGGTAGAAGCCGAGGTCCACTCTGGGAAGAAACCACAACACACCGTCGCCTTGAAACACTACAACACGGCAATACAAGAACTGAAGAAGATGGACAACCAACCGTTGGTATTGCTAGTCTGTCTTCTTTTCGTCTGCATGGAACTCCTCCAGTCGAATCAGGGATTGGCTGTTCAACACTGCAACCACGGCCTTGCCATATTAAAGCAGTGTATATCTGAGACGTGGGTGACGGAACACCTGGCACCCATGTTCAGACGACTATGCGCAGTCCCACTGTTCTTTGGTGGAGACTTTGCCAACTTTCCAGACCTGAATGTTTTCGAATATCAGGTACCGAGAGAAGCAGAGTTCTCTAGCTTTTCAGACGCTCAGGGTATGATTGACGATATTTTCAATCGTACGGTGCGTCTTGTTCGATGGGGTGAGGAGTACTGTGTTGGTGATTTGAGGCATAAGGAAGTAAATCCTCGTCTCCTCGAAGAACAAAAAAGGACTGAGGCACTTCTGGCTCAATGGCAGGCGTTATTCGACAAATGGGAAAAGAAGGTGAAACCATCAGCCGTGACGGAACTTCAAAGAAGCTTCCTCGTCATGCGTCACCAAACTTGTCAAGTATGGGGTCGCATGGCCTTTTGCCCCGAAGAATCAGGCTACGACAAACACGTGGACAACTTCAAACGAATAGTCAAAGAGTCTGCAAGCGTCGAAAGAAACAACAAACGCTCGTTGGTATTCTGTTTCGAGATGGCCTTTACACCGATGCTCTTCTCCATCGTGATGAAGTGTCGGGATTTGACCACACGACTAGAAGCCCTGCGGTTGATAAAAGTACATGGAGTACCGAAGGAGAGTCTCTGGGAGAGCCAGATAATGCATGCCATCGGAAGACGGTTAATCGAGATTGAGCATGGTGCGATATTGGATGATCAGGGACAACTATCACCGATGCCGGTTGCATGTCCTGGTATGCCACCGGAAGAAAGGAGGATTCATCGACTTATATCGGAGCCTTCAGAAAGTGCTCAAGCTGGGGTATATGGGGGGAAGATACGAGGGACGAGGGTAAAGTTCTTTATGCGGACGCTTGAAGGCAAGGTTTTTCATCATTCGGAGCTTCTTGCGACGGATGAAGCGCCTGCATCTTTTCAGGCTGCTGGCTCTAAGAGTCCTCCATCAAGATCCTGAGACAAGACCTCACTTATTAAGCTGTCTTTTGACCTTTATACCCCTCCACTGGGCCCTATCATGGCTAGAACTGGAAGTTGATTTTAGCGTGCTTCAGTTTTATCGTTATTAAGTAGTATTTACCCAGGGGGTATTTTTAGTAGAAATGCCACATATTATTCCTTGAGAAGGGGCTGATACTTACTATAACTATACTGCCTTTATACGAACTGCAAGTTTATAGGTATAGAAAGAGACATTTAGTTCTATAATGAAAGGAGTATACATTTCAGAATTTACTTAATCCTCTAGCTGAGCTATTCCAGGCATCAAGTATAATTACGAACACATTATTAAATATACGTTGATCATAACGATATACTAGTCGTAGCCCGTGTTAGATACCCCTTCGCGAGTAACGAATCGAGGGGCATTGCTGCGCGTTACCCCTGGGCAGGTTCCAGGTCATCAGACACGACATTAGTTCGGACTTCGCCTGTAGAGTCAAATGTCCTCCCAGATGTGCAACGCAAGCGAGGCAACGTCGGTATGTTGCGTCATGTACAAAAGCATGAGCCTCGTTGGTACGATGGTTGTATCACTGGGCTGGGCCTTTTTCGGCTCTTACTGTGGCTCAACCTATCACCCAGTAATGCAGAATTCAGTGACCCTATTCTCACATTTTCAAGATAGTCCAACCAATCACGAGCCGAAGCTCTGCTGTGTAATGAATCAGATTACATCCCTTGCGATCTTGTACAACCAGCCGTCATTACAAAATATCTCCTCCTGGGGGCCTAATATCTTCTTGAGATGTTGATGTAGATGGTTCATAGTTCTCGTCCTTCATGTTTTAAACACCTTCCATTGTCAACCGTTGAAATGACAGGCGATCACAACAGTCCCAAGCCACCAGCATATCATCCAACGCCACAGCCGGATGACACAGGGTACGAGTCGTCAGACTCTAATTCCCACAGGGAGAACCTTGTCCCCGTCAAGCATCAACGATGCAGGACTTTGTCAGTAGACGGCTGGGGCTTGGAGATTCTCTCGAGCTTCATCAGTCTGATCCTGCTAGGCGGCATCATTTCCATCTTCTGCTGTATGAAAGACAAACCACTCTCCGACTGGAAGTTTCCCATCTCACTCAACGCGGTAATCTCCATCCTCACGACTGCCTGTAGTGCGGCGATAATGCACGGTGTCAGTACCTCTATTAGCCAGCTCAAATGGCAACACTTTGCAACTGGTCATCGAAAGCTATTCAACCTCGAATCCTTTGATGAAGCTAGTCGCGGGCCCTTTGGGTCAGTCAAGTTCCTATTCATGATGCGATGGAACCTTGCAACGATTGGCGCCTTGGTCACTATCTTTCGGCTTGGGTTCGCACCTCTGGCTCAACAGGTCGTTCTTCTTGAACCACGTGAGGTTATCACACCAGATGACAATGCCACTTTTGGGTTTGCGCATAAATATACCCGAAACGTGAGCTTTTCGGTCGATGGCAAGTTATCAACGGCCCCTTTATAGTAGGCGAACTCTGCTGACATGTCCAAGGTCTGTGGTCGGACTCTGGCATGGAATCTGCCATACTCAGAGGTATCTACGGTGTTAATACTCAGCCCGAGTTTACCTGTGGCGGGTTTTGTCACTGGGATGAATCATACATCTCACTAGGCTTCAAGAGCGTATGTACAGATGTCACAGCCGATACATTGAAACGCCAACGCTGCCTACCTATTGATGAGTATAAGGGATCTTCCCAATGCTATTTGACCACCCCGGCAGGGGTAGATCTTTCAACGGTGTTCATGCCCTCATATCACACTACCTTTCGGATGAGGACCATGGCGGGGAATCGCAGCTCCGAAGCCAAAGTCAACTACCGGGGCTTTGAGGTAACAAAAATGGCTATCTATCGAGCACCCACAGGTGGGTCCGAATCCTACTCCAACAGCTCCAAGATCAACATAACAGACTGCAGTCTCTGGCTCGCGGCGTACGAGTATTCAAATGCCCGGGCAAATGGAAGTAACTTCTCATTCGGGAGCATCCGTCAGCTTGATCTCATTGATGGGGGGTTCCTTGAGTGTGATGAGGGCGCCGCGGATGCTGGGACCTGTCGGGGGTGGCAGGTGATGGTCAATGGATCAAAGATGGAGAACTCGCCAACACTGAGCGTCTCCATCCATGACATGAATATGTTGATCGATTTCTTTTCCTCACCAACCTTCCAATCAAATACGGGTTTTGGGTTGAGTAGTGTACTCGGAGGGGATGTGGACCTTTCTCAGGCTTTCCACAACGTGGCCATGAGCATGACCGATTACATACGCAACGGACCAAACAGGATGCTAGCCAGAGGAGACCGGGTAGAGAGCAAGATCTTTGTATCGATTCGATGGTATTGGTTGATTGGGCCGGTCGCCATCGAGCTAGCTGGCCTGATCCTGACTGTCCTGACCATTGTTGGTAGTAGGCGCAGCGTCCCGTTATGGAAGTCATCAGTGCTTGCGGTCCTATCCTGTCAACACGATGAGGAGGATAGTCTGATACGGGCCAAGGTCAGGGATATGAAAGGGATCGTCAAGGTGGCGGAGAACTCCAAGGTCCGGTTAGAATAAGGTGTCAGAGCCTCAGCCTGTATGAAATGATTTTCACAATGAGCATGGGATTACAAGGCTACTATGTTAGCATTGGGATATGATGCTATGGTGTGTTGGAAATATGTTCTTTATTATAGTTGAAGTCGGGATAATAGACCTAGAAGATCGAGCCGCGAGATCGAGCGTGGAATTACTTTCCTAGTTAGCACAAGCCCCTTTTCAGAGTTGATCTGGAATTTCTTTCCCAGTTAACCTCGTAACTATGGAATCACCTTCCCGATTTCCAAGTCCAAGTCAGTCTATTTGCCTCTACGCTAGAAACGTGTTCTTTGTTGCAGTTGAAGCCCGAGATAACTGAGCCAGAAGATAGTCTTTACGCCAGGTCTAAAAAAAGAGAGTTACCAGTAAAGAATATCGACTTTTAAGACTTTCTAGGGCTGTTTCCAACGTAAAAGCAGCAGAAGAAGTCTTTATAATTTCGACAAGGAGCTAGGGAGTAACAATAATCCTGAGCGCGGGCTCCGCGGCCCACGCGGCCTAGCTAAAACGAACGTGGGGATCACCATCTCCATCAGTCCAGGCAGTTGGCACAGCAATGTCATGCTCGTCAGGTCACAAACATATAGCCCTCGGCCTACCCGGAGCTATTACCTACGTAGGGCCGACTTGGGTCGTATAGAATCTGACCCCTAGCCGGGGCCCGAGGGCCACGGTCTCAACTAGACAACCCGCCCCGAGAAACACCGGGATGGATGCCGATCCGGTGTTATGTTTGGACTCCAAGGTCGCATGTATAGTACTTGGCGGTAACTGTCTGCATCCCAGTGGAGCTAATCCATGCGTCGGCATTGCATTGTCCAGGGGACGATCCAAATCAGGATGCATACGAAACAGTGAGCATATTATAAATAACCTGCTCAACCCCCATCCTTTGTTCCCCAGCCTCTTGACCGACTTTTACGCCTTCGGTTTTGGACCTTCAGCAACTGTCGTGTTGCCTCCTAAACCCGACCATGTCTCCTCCAAAGACCCCCTATCTCGCTTTATCTGTTCTTTTCAACACTGCTCTAGTCCATGCTGCGGCCGACCGATGCGTGCCAGAGACA
Organism: Fusarium papillatum; assembly: GCA_013186395.1. NCBI lineage: Eukaryota > Fungi > Ascomycota > Sordariomycetes > Hypocreales > Nectriaceae > Fusarium > Fusarium papillatum. The sequence continues at coordinate 6,505 of JABCKC010000597.1, read as the reverse complement.
TTCAATTTCCCCGAAACTTTAGGCACAAAGCATATTCTGACGACAGCATCAAAGGTGGAAGGCTATACTGGCTTTTCCAAATGGAAACCGGAATCATCTGAAATCGGCGCCGAAGGGGTCAGTTTCTGCAACGTCACAGTCAAATACTCTCACCCAGGTGATCAAGATGTTATCCACGCCCATGTGTGGCTCCCCTTTTCTAACTACAACAACCGGTTCGTCGGAATTGGAGGCGGAGGCTGGATTACTGGAGAGATTGGTGACGACGCCATGTCGGCTCTGACATACAAGGGCTACGCGACAGCAGCTAGCGATGGTGGCTATGCTCATGACCCATTCTCGACCGCAGACGCTTGGCTGATGCCAAACCCTGGTAACGTCAACCAGACACTACTCACGAACTTTGCCAACCGTGCCGTGCACGAGGCGGCTATAATTGGAAAGCATTTTGCTAAAGACTACTACGACGAGTCTCCCGCCTTTTCGTACTGGTCTGGTTGCTCTACTGGTGGTCGACAGGGCATCACAAGCGCTCTGTTGCATCCTGATGATTTCGATGGCATCTTGGCTAGCTGCCCAGGTGTTGAGTTTCCGTCACTGTTGCTGGCCTTGTACTGGCCGCAGTTTGTTATGAACCAACTCGGAGCATACCCAGATGCTTGCGAATTTGAGGCCATGAGGGCCGCTGCTATCGAAGAATGCGACAAGTTGGATGGAGTGGAGGACGGCATCATCTCTCGAGATGATCTTTGCAAGTTCGACCCAAGCAGCGTTGTCGGCAAAGAATTCGAATCTCAAGGAGCCAAGTGCAAAGTTTCCAAGGAAGCAGCCAAAGTCTTGAAGGCAATGTTTGAAGGGCCCAAGGATACAGAGGGAAACAGTCTCTTCGCCGGATCAACACCAGGCACTGCGGCCGTTGGCATGATGGGGCTCGCCAATACTCTCTGCCAGGATGGAAAATGCACTGATGGAATTCCATTCACAATCGCGACTGACTGGATCCGACTCCTTGTCAAGAAGGACCCATCCTTTGACTCCAAGACCCTCTCGGCTGAGCAATATTATCAACTTTTCCACGACAGCCAGCGAGACTACAACGGCATGTTTGGTGCCGGAGATCAAGATTTCCAGTGGTTCCGCAAGGCCAACAAGAAGATGATTACATGGCACGGGACCAGCGATGAGGCTATTACCATTAATGCCATGAGACGCTTTTACGACGGCGTCAGCGCGCTGGATAAGAACCGAGGTGTTGACACGGCTTCTTACTACCGATTCTTCGAGGTCCCTGGAGGAACTCACTGTTCAGCACCAGCTGGAGTCGCGCACCCTCTTCATGCACTCGATGCCCTGAGACGTTGGGTAGAGGATGGAGTTGCGCCTGACACGCTTGAAACTACGCTCATCGGCCAGGACAGCAAGGGACAGAACCCTCTTTGCCCTTATCCGCTTACAGGATCTACGAAGGGCGGAAAGTTCACTTGTGTTGAACGCAAAAAGCAGGTTGGTAGGGATGAGCTGTGATTGGTTTTGAAGCTAAAGTATAAGAAGCAGGTTTAGATAGTGAGAGGGAGTTGGCGGTGGGTATGATGACGAACAATTCAATTCTGTATGCTCTTCTTAAGACCTGCCAAAAGCTTTAGGGGAAATTCAAGCCATAAAATAAAGTTTCACCTCGACGAGAAATGTGAGGAAACTGTATGAACCATTAGTTCCCGTATCGCAAGAACGAAGGCCCCCTACTTTTAAGTATTTAGTCCAATGGCATATTAGTCACAAGAAAGAATGATTTGATTGTTATCCAGAATCAGTCTAAGCTACCCAACTATTTCCTGTTGAAGTAACTCATGCTCAGACATGAATACTCTTCTCTTACGCTCGAACAAGCTAGGGAGAAAGGTATCTTAAGACGGCAGTACTCAGTGAAGCCAAGTTTTGACACTAGTACCTGGTCTTGATCGGGGGACGCCGACCACGAACACCCTCATCCAGGGGAGGTGCGGCAGCCACCATTGAACGCCCATCCTTCGGAGCCTTGGAACCGCATGGGCAGGGCTGAGAAGGGGCTGGATCACCACCAGGGATCTTGACGCCATTGACACACATGCGGATGACATCAGCAAACTGACCACCGTACCTGATGTTATGACCATCCCCGTCGACAATGTCATGGACGATGAGTTGCCGCCCCTCTTTGTTTCCAGTTCCCATGATGCCCTTGGGAACCTCAATGTGCAGTCGGAGTCCCATATTCTGGTCAATGTTGCCTCTCACCCAGTTGAAGGTCCCATCGGGAATGGACCTGAGATCTCCTGATCCGTATTCAAGCTTGAAGGTGCTAGTATCGAACTCGGTAATGTAGATGCCGACAGGGTTCGCAATTGAAACCTTGTTGCCATCGCGTGCAAGCCCATTAATCGAAATACCAATCTATGGGATACAGAGTCAGCTCCAACGTCTTCTTGAGCAAAAATCTGGGTGCTAACCTGAGGGTCTGAGTTTCTTTCCGGCTGGCCGTACTGGGAGCAGTTGCAGAGCTTGGTTTTATCAGTGATGTCCTCTCCATCTGCGTCCTTGCGAATCACGGTCGCCTGAGCCGCGATATCAACCTCGGCTGCTAGAGTGTTGTTGCGCTGGGCAAGATGCATGATGCAGCCTGGGTTGGTAGTGACGAAGCCCTTGCGGAGATTCTTAGAGTCTCTCAGATGATCGATGCCATTCCATGGGTTGTAGGGATTGTAGATTCCGCCGTTGAAAAAGTCCTCAATTTTCATTTGGTCAGCGTACTCTGGGTTGCATTTCTTGTAAATGGAAAGCAGCTTCTCCTTGTCATGGCTGGCCAAGAAATCCCAGTACTAGAAGAGCACGTATGTGTGTTAGTACGTGAGAGTTGCACTAGAAGACAAGAATATTACCTCAGGACCCTCGCACGTAAACGTGACAGAGATGACGTCGCCCTCTTCGTTCCTCTTCACGGTCCATTCAAGGTACTCGTCTTGTTGGTCACGGTTTTCATCTGCGACCTTCCACGCGTCTTCCTTCTTGTCGTGGTAAATTGCGACCTTTATACATTAGCCCTGTGGCGGGTCACAGAGGTTTGATATGCGGCACTTACCATTCTTGGGAAGGCGGGCCAGCTGATAGAGATCGGCTTCCTCTTGACATTGTAAGGAGTTGCACGGCCGTTGAAAAACTGCGTCAACGCCGTACGGTTGAATACAGCAGGTTCCGTGCCTCCCGGTGTCCGGTGGAAAACGCCGTGATCATCCGTATAGCCGGCGTTGATCTCTTCGTCCATCCAAGAGGAGATGGTGTCAGACCACTCTTGCTTTTGGTCGTCTGTCAGATGGTCATCCTGGAAGGGGAACCCGGGAGGGTCGAAGGAGGGAATCGTTTCAGAGGTGAATTTCTCAGACATGGTGAGAGAGGTACAAATGGGATGAGTGTGAAGATGGAATAGATGCTTGAGGAGTTGAATGGGTATTTCATCTGAGGATCTTTGAGAGATTTATATGTTTATCTACCCGGAGTTCAGTTGGACTTGTCACCTGTCTGAAGGAAACGGCCATCCTGTATCTTGAGGGCACATGCAAAAAACACGAGCTTTCCAGGTCGAGTCAACCCTTCATCACGCCAATACCCGAATTCAACCCTCGTGAAATGTCTCGTCACCACCTGATGCCTGAAGCTGGCTGAATCTAGACTCTAGAGATCAGCGTGAGATGGACTAGGTCTAGAGCTGAACATGCGAGTCTCAAGAGCCCCGCAAACAGAAGATAGACATATTAGACAACTAGGAGCTAAACCTCCGAGAAGATACCCAATCATGGATTATGGAAAGGTCAACTTGAGACATGTGCCAAGGAGGTCCAGAACACCGGTGAAGGCATGGCTGGAACGGCCCGCATGGGGCCGAAGATAGTTTGTGTCAGCCATCACATCGCAGCGTATCATCTTCTCGTTCCTGAAGCGGGGTAGAAGATCGATTGTCTGTCTGCATACCAACATAGTGATGGTTGGGAATTTCATCTCCGTATTGCAACGGCGGCTTGCCTCAACTTGGACGATTATCCTGTTTGTTGAGAGTTGTCTGTCTTACAACAGTTGCATTTTAGCTTCACCGCCGTAAGCATGTGATGATTCTGAGTAGAAGGCCTCACTAAATCCAAGAATACTGTATCCAATATGTCTCGGTCACATATGCGCCCTCCGACTATCCTCCCTTCACCGTTTCCATCCAAGGTTCTCGATCCTACACCGCTACGGCTTGATAAAGAAATGCTCGTGAATGGCCAATTTTGTAATACCTTCTACGCGGTTGGCTACCTAGATAAAAGGGACGTCGAAAAACTTCAAGCTCTGCAAACATCTTGAGCCCAAACGCCGAGCCCAACATGTCACCACCACCACAACTCTACTGGCGAAAGTTCACCCGTGATGGGACATTCGACCAAGACACTTTGGCCGATGGCAAGTTTCTTGCTGAGAATTTCACTGATTTCTTCGGAAGATGGCTGCAGGAGGGAGACAACTCCAAGGTCTCTACCTGTCATGACTTGGTGATGAAGTTTTGGGGTAAGTTCCATTTTTTGCCTCTCTTTTCATTTTTCTTTCTCTTTCTTTTTTGGCGTATCCAAAGGTCTCAAGTCATTGGCTCACCAAGAGCAGATGGAAATAATGACAAGCCCAAATACGACGTCAACACCTTTGCAGTGGCGGATGCTGGTTGGTTCAGCCGGAAGAAACGCCCAGACTGGACATGGCTCACGCCCTCCCTCCGCTTCTTGACTGTGGTAAAGCTAAACCACAAGGAATCTATCAGCACCAGTCCTGATGAGTGGACTCTCTTCATCGTTGGTAGCAGTCGCCCCACGAACAAGTACAAGTTCTTACAGGTGGCTTCATGGGATGGAAGTGCTTTCAGATTTTACCAGGCAAGTCACGTCTTTTCTATGTCAAGGTTTCATGATTAAATGTGGCTTAGAGGCATACTTTTGAAAAAGAGACGCCAGCTGAGTACCAGGCTTGGAATTACTTTGGCCACTCTCGGGATGCATTTGGCGACGCTTCATACCTTGGACCCTTCAACGGACACGTGAATGGAGCGTGCATCATGAAGGAACTCCATGAGTTGGTCTCTCAATCTCCACCGTTGGCAATACTTGTTGACAGACAGACAGGCCTTGGATGCATTGGCTGGGGAATGAGACGAGCAGTTTCAAAAACGCCCTCTCCCCAGACGATATCAAGGAGTTCCAGAATCTCCCCTGGATTACTCTAGAAGACGACGACCCTCTCTCTGCAATCAACGCCAACCCGGGAGATCTCGAGGATGACATCAAACGAGGAGTCGACCGCTGGTTTGACACCCGCAGATTGCTTGACTACTTCTCAAGTCTAGGCCAGATCAAAGAAAACCCATCCAATCTTCCAAGATGGGTTGCTCATCTGTTCCTCACTACAACCATCAACATTGGATCTGCGCTGTCCAACGGGTCAGGAGGAAAATACATCCTTCCTCCAAACCACTTCTATGATAGTGAACTGTTGAGTACTGTCTCGACAAACCTGATGGTGAGCTGACTCTCCATATTTCTAATAGCTGTCGCTGATACTGTATAGCCAAAACTCCCACAGATTCTCTTTGATGAAAGCGACTACAAGCAAGCCGTCAAGAATCTGCAGTTGTGCATTCTCGTGCTCGCAGATGACGGCGAGAAGGCCGACATCACCCTCCCCTGGAATTTCCTCGGAGGCGATAGAAGAGACGATCCAAAGTTGGAAAACTTGCGATTCATGAAGCTCCAGGAGAACAGTGAGGGACTGTCACCATTCAATATCCTCCATGCCTCGTACGAGGATGCCCTTGGAGTCCAGAAAATGCAAAGCATCCAGAAGTTGCCCGACTCAAACAGCACGGCTCCCGAATCCTTCATCGGTCTCTTTTCAGCTCAGACGTTCAACGCCATTATGATGGTCGATTTCTGGAACCCCATCTACTCTTGGAAGCGTGGTATCCTAATGCAGTACGTTCCTCTCGACACGAGATTCGATGGGAAAGAGTATGATCTGGATACTCGCTTTGTCGAAAAGGTGAAAAGCTCTCCAAATGCAAAGATCACGGATACACCTGAGTACGAGTTTCTTCAGCTTCTTGATGCTAAGCCGGAGACGCATCAGAAGGCCATTCTTGCATACTTTGAGGCTATACAGGCCCGTATGAAGAAGGACCCCGTGGGGACACTGGAGGATTACTTGACGTTGGCTGAATCGCGACGACGCATCTACCGACCACTACCGTTGGATGAGTTTGGTCCCACGATGCCCTTCGCTCTCAAGTACCCTGATCCCAATGTCCCCATGTACTTGGAGATGACACCCAATGGCACAACCCGGGACATTCCACCACGCGGCCGGACCTTTTTGAGCAAGTGGACAAGTACCTTGTCGGGGGTCGATCCTCAGATTTTACCTTCCGAAGAGGATGAGCCCAGTAAAGCTCCTG
>JABCKC010000596.1:0-18163 GCA_013186395.1 Fusarium papillatum | reverse complement strand
CAGCTCAGCTCAGCTCAGCTCAGACTTCACTCATTCATTGTCCATCATCAACCACATCATGATCACAAACGGGGAAAAATACGCCTGCGAGAGCTGCATTCGCGGCCATCGTGTCGCTCAGTGTCAACATACAGGTGAGTACATCATCCATGACTCTTCAAGACGGTATTGACGCGTGCAGATCGCCCTCTTCAAAGAGTCGGAAAAAAGGGCCGTCCGGTATCGCAGTGCAATCACTGTCGCTCTCTACGGACCTCGAGATCGGTTCATACAAGGTGTAAATGCGGATCAGCCTCTAGGCAGGCAACGCTGAGACTGTTTGGTGAAGGTACGTTATGTTGCATTCACTGAAGACCCCGGCTGATCACGTATTAATAGAGCGATGCCTCTGTTGTGAGGGCGGCGACTGCACGTGCGCCTACAAGACTGGTCAGACATCTACATCCCCACCTTCAGCAACCTCCGATCAATCAACTCCCGATCTGAACGCATTGCGCGCAATGCAGCTAAGAAGGTTGGGCATCAGCCCTCGTCTGCCACATGCAACCTTGCATCAGTCAACTCACAGGGTGGTCGCGTTACGCGCAATGGATCTGAGCAGGACGGACGTCGCAATCACCCATCGGAATCAGGACGCGGCGATTCAAAGGATAACCGGCGGCAGCGGCACATGTTGCGCACAAACCGATGTTGGCCTGAACAACGAATATTCCGAGGATGTCAATGACACCTGGATACCAGTCAACGGTCCCCCTCACGAGACACCTCAATCGCCAACCTGGTCTGGGCTTTGGGAACCGGATCTTCAGCCGATATCAGATGAACAGGACCAATTCAACATGCAGATCTTCGATCCATCCCTGAGTGCGGATCCTAATGTCGACCCTTGGTTTGACTATATGGACCATCTCCCAGAGCAGTCCTACACTGATCCCATATTTGACCCCGCTCTGCTGGACTTGACGCCACTTACCTTGGACGGCCCTGAGAATCACCAAGGGACTTTTGAATTTGGATTATGAGCCCGCATCTCGGCAGTCAATGGAGAGAATGGGAGACATGTTTGATGGACCTGGCTTGTCAGAGGGAGTCTGATACGGAGTGGAAGGCGATGTCGAGCGGACTTTACGGCCCTCTTCCCGGGGTGATCTCTGCATTTGTCACGTAGGATCGATCATGAGTCTGTGAGAGACCGTCAGCTACAATAGCAAAAGACAGTGATTAATACATGACGGCATTAAAACCCAATACCGCAAGGACACCGTGACCTAATTGCGGAATGACGCCTTGGGTAGGAAAGTTCCCTGAGGCTGGTTTGTGAAATCCACCCCTTTTCTTCACTCCGAGGCCAAGCTTATGTCTGGCTCCTTCCATACAATCCAGGGGTAACGCACGCCTTGCCTGAGGCTATCTACTCTGGGTACCCAATCTCGCAGAAAATCCATCCCCATTCTGGGGCCCCATCAAATTTGCTGACATTCACTCCGTACTCCATCAACTAGGCATTACCCCGACGCCGGCGCGGTCCGCGGATCCCCGAGCGATTTGTGCGTCCACACTCCGAACGCCTCCTGCAGGGTTTGCGGGTCCAGGACCTTCTTATTACTGATCTTGCCGATTGCCCATGCTTCTGCTCCGCTTGCGGCATTTGTGCGGCAGCTGGGTACGGAGATTCTGCAGGCTGGTCTAGCCCCCCCCCCAAATAGCATGTAGCCCTGCACATGGGGCGCCAGAATCTGCCATTGTTTGAGACGAGTGTCCTCCTCAGGCTTCAGCTGTTCGTTGAGAACGTAGCGAGAAATGATTGCCGCCTACCTAAGGTAGTAAAGTACCTAGCTGTAGATGCAAGGCGATGATACAGATGAGCACGAAAGACCCATCCATAGGTGTCATTGTTTCTCAACAGGGGCTCCCAAGCTGCAGGGTTGTTATATGCCGACGCCAGATGAGGTTATGGCCCGCGGTCCTGACGTGGTGCCTCTAGGAATACTGGACGGCGAAGCTCTCGGGAAGGACAAGACTCCGGGGCCTCCCCCTTGGCCTGACACAGCCCTTTTGACCGAGGTACCTACAGTCCCAGCACCAGATATATCCCGGCGGTCCACGTGCAGGGCTACATGTTTGCTTGGGCCTTTACCACTCGACTTCAAAATTTCGCCGAGTTGCCCAATCGCACAGAATGCGCCATGGCAACGTAGAAACTGCTCGTGCCTGCGGTAAGCCTATCGAATCCGGAAAGAACAAAAAAGGGAGGGATTTGAATTGATGAAAAAGTTAGAGGACACAGGCACGCGGGTGAAGAAAAAATGAGACTGCAGAGTGTGAAGAGGGTGAGCTAATTTACTCCAAATATAAGGAACTAATGTATAAAAATATCACTCATATTACATTAATTTATAAAATCTTCATTTATTTCAATCATATCTTATTTACTATGTTTAGTGGAGATTAAGCCAACATGTCTGTCCTCATGTCCTATTTTCTCCTTGACCTATGTGACGGGGCCAAAGCTTTGAAGTCTATTCTACCGGCGCAAGGTTTCAATGAATCATGCAGCTCCAATCAATTCGTAGGTCCGAATAACCAGTCTGTTGACACGTCTCAAATTTCAGTCTTCCTCTCGATACAGAGTTTCCATAATTCCTCTTTTACGTACAAGTATCTGCGGCAGCAGCAAGCTTGGTTTCAGCTTGGATCTTCATCGTGCCGACACCAAACCATCAACAGATTCTACAAGTCTCTTCACGACCAATCGCCATGTTTCTTCCATCAAGCTTCCGGCTATTGATGGTCTTCGCCATCGCAGGGCTCCTCGGGTGCCTTACTCAGGCCTTGCCACCTCCCGGGACTCGGCGATTAACGACCAATAACCAAACCTCAACCGACAAGAGAATCGGAGGCCACGTCCCAACCATCCTGGAGGGAGCACATAGAACACCAGAGTTAAACCAAATGGGAAGCAAATCAGCAGTCTCCGAGTCACCCGGGTCATATTTACTGGGTTCGAGTGCCCCTAGAAGCTGAAAAAGAGGGTGCTGCCACCGATTCTTCTAGGCCACGATGGGCTTAATAGCCGATATTACTTGCACAAAAACGTCAGCCACGTCTACCAGCAATCTGTCCAGGACCTAATACGAAAAGCAACGGCAATTTAAAAGGTGTGGAAGGAGTCAGATGAGTCAAAGAAGCCCGACGCCTCTATCAAGACCGAAGAACGCTGGGTTCATCCAGGTTTCGAGGGGACATGCATCTTTGGCACAGTCAAAGGGATGGCCATTGTGTATAACAATGTCACTTGCGCTGATAAGGTGGCAATCCTCAAGCGCATAGAGAAGGCGGCAGTGTTTGAGAAATCAACCAAGGAACTAGGGGTATCAGGGAATGAAGAATGTCCAGGAAAAGATGAAAAGTTTTGGTTCGATCGGAGCTTTGATCTGGTGAAACTGGTACCTACACCAAAAGGGGCATTGTTTGTTCCAGCGAATACTACCGACACCCGCAGAAGGCTTATCCGCCGGGCTGTTTTGACCGTAATGGGAGCCTATGGCGACTGGATAGAGAGAAAGGCTTGGTACGGCAATGGCGATAGATACGGAGGGCTTATTGAAAGGGAGCTTTGGGAGTGGGCATCTTCGTTTTGGCATCCTTCCGCAGAGTGCAATCGTAATATATTTCACGAAGTGGGTTCACTTGGAGACATTGAAGGATATTTCTTTCAAATCAGCGGCACACAGATCCCGCAATTATAAAGAAGATTTTTAGATGCCAGGAGACTCGGGCGTTACCTTGGACCTCACTCGACTATCACTGAACACAATCTCGACTCCAGGCACATCAAAGCTTCCAGCGTCCCCTCTAGAAAAAACATCGCATCTTTCTCTCCGACCCATCCTACACCAAATCATGCATCATGCGGTACATCGACCGGATTTTGTGCCGGACCCAGTATGAGCCTGAAAGCGACAGGACGGGGCCGAATTGGAAAGAAGTATGTGTGAGGTTAAATAGGGAAAGTGAGAAAATCGGCTGCGCCGAAGAATATAACATGTTATAATCGACACGCGGGACAAAAGCCCACGAAGAATATTAGAGAATGGACCTTAAAGTTACGAAAGAGCGTCTGCTCTGGGACCGTTTACTCGGACTTCTATTTGTTCCGCCGTCACCGGACAGGGATCGATCCTCTGGCCCAGTTATCCCATCAAGGGCCGGGCTTCAACTAAAACGAAGAACACATTGCCGGAACGGGAGCACTGGCTACACATTAGAGATATAAAATGATTGACAATGACGATAAAATATTGATACTAGAGCTACTGACCTTATTTACTAACGGCGCCTTGGCTTAATAACCACACCAGACAGAACAATCCGCTCGTTCGGATGAGTTTCTCACTTTCCAATATTTTTGGTATTTTTGCAATAAATGGTAGACTAGCTACGTTCGTTAATGAGGAGGAAACCAGCCTACATGATACGCCCCGGTGTAACAGTCAAGAATTGACTGTATTCCTTGGCTAATCCAGCACGAAATACACCGACTAGCGGGACAACTCTTGAGACTCTGACTTGCAGAAAACCTCCCAAACAGTCACAGACTATCCCCTCACGCGATGGGGGGTTTTAACGACTTTAAGGAGACAAATACTCAAAACCTGGACATCCCATGGGCAGCCCAGACGCTTGTGGAGCCAGATCGAGCCACCCACCAATCAACGAAAGCAAGCCACTGTTAAGGAGTACTTAGATATCCGTTATCGTTCTGTGGAAGTATCAGTACTCTTCACTAGCGCGGACAGGGGTTTGGCCCCACCAAGCTTCTGAGCTGTCCATGGGATTCACCAATTTATTTGACCGACTCCTTTCAAAGTTTCCTCCACGCCTCACAATCGCTCACGGATACCTATCACCTCAACCATTAGCGTTTTTCCGAAGAAATCATTACCTGTGGAACCTCATCTGATTCTTCTTATTCGCATCCTAATCAATGCCATTCTCAGGCTGGTTCTCTCGTCCCTGGTGCTGTATCTCGGGGGTTCTTGGCTACAACCGATCCCACGTCGCACTCAACCAAGGTCTAAAAGCACAATCTGTCGTCGAAGCAGACCATGAAGTAGTCGAATACCACCACTACTGTCCACCCGGGGTACAGCAAGTTCTTGCTTCTGGAACCAGCGCCTTCATTGGAGAGGTTAATACTTCGACTGTGCTCAAGTATCCTATGGAGCCAGGAGGTGATATGACTCGTATTGAACTTGAGCACAAGATTCTCATGATCGTTGGCCAACACCCCGGAATCATCGCGGACAAAGGATTGACGGAAGCCGGCCTATACCTCGAACGTGCAACAAATGGGACAATCCTGAAGTACTTGGCCGATCCAAATCATCCCAGCCCTTCCCTTCAGCAGAGGATAGCGTGGTGCCGACAAATAACAGAGGCGGTCCGCCATATTCACGCAAAGAGGGTAATTCACTGCGATATCCAGCCCACAAACATCTTGGTCGATGAGGAACTTCACCTCAAGCTGGCTGATTTCCAAGGGCGCTATCTCTCGGAGGATGGCGAGGTTATCTTCGATGGGTGGAGTAGCGAGCCATGCCGATATTTCTGTCCTAGAGATGATGAGTGTGAGGCCAGTTTCAGTACAGACCTCTTTGCACTCGGATCAACCATCTACTTTATCATGACCGGACACGAGGTCTTCCCCGATGTTGCCTACGGGGAAGCAGGGTGGGATGAGACAGTTAGGTCTCGATTTTCGGCGGGTATCTTCCCAGAGGATTTTCACGCCTGTTTTCATGTCACCCAAAGGTGTTGGAGGCAACAATACAGCTCTGCAGATGAAGTACTCAAGGACATGAGAACTATCGAGCAGGAGTTGGTATGAGAAGCTTGGTCACTCTGTGGGGAGATGAGTTCAGAAGTAGGAATCAGTCGACAGGAAAAAAGAGCGGCGTATCAAAGAAGCTGCCATTAGGAGTCTAGGGGAAAAAGCTTCTAGCATTGCAGCCGAGATTGAGGCTGCACACAAGAGTCAAAAGGCGTATACAGTGGCAGCCGCGTCTATGGGTCTTTCGGAACACCACAACTCAGCTCTGAAAGGCCTAGCCCAGGTGGTCAACCAAGTCACAGCAAAACCCCTGCCTGTGGACGCTATGGAGCCGGCAGACTTCCTGGGACTTCTGGCTGATTGGGACCTGGTGGATGTTCAAGTCGGCGAGATCTTTGGCGACATCAGGGCAGGTCTTGACCATGGCACTATCATCACTGAGCTGGGCAAGTTTGAGACCGCCATGCGAAACCAATCCATCAGGGGCCGAACCCTTCTCAAAGCCATGATGGCGGCTCAGACGGCAACAGTTGGCCGAGGAGAAAGCCCGGGCAGCTGTAACCGAAAAGATCAAGGCTCTTGGAGTGAGCAAGCACAAAGATACGGATGGATTTGCGCTACGATATTTCCAGAGGGCCCTTGTCGACATTGAGCGCTCCGTCTTTGTGCTCTTCCACGAATGCATCCTCAGCCTGATCTACTGCCAGAACGGGGCAGGCTTTCCGGTAAACCACAATGACGAGGAGGTCTTCAACGGTCTGGCCGCCAACTTGTCTATAAGTGATGGCTCAAAGGGACCTACGTTTGATCACTTCTACTCTGTCCTGCTGGAGCAACTCGCCACTGCGGTGGCAGCAGGTGTCGAACAGACGATACCAGGAGACATCGTTGTTGACACGGTCAAGCATTTAGGTACGGTGTTTAACAGTGACTGGAAGTCTTGCCTTGTTGACAACAACCAAATGACATCTCGTGTCCCATCAACTCTTAAAGAGGCCAAGGGGTGGCGACGGGTTAGAATCAGTTCGCTATGGTGAGTTTAACAATATCTGTTTGTAATCAAAGCTAACAAGGAAGGGCAACATTCGACGGGCCAATCGACCACCCAGAAAGGGTCCCCTACTACTTCATTCTGGGCCCAAGGAATATAGACCAGAGTTCTAATTGGGAGCCAGTTCAGTTCTACATTCCCCCATTTTCATTGCAAAAGCAATGGAAGGATGGGCAATATATTGATAAGGACGCTTTGGTGAAACCAGCCTTGTTTTGCGATGGAACACTTGGGTTCGAACTAGACCGCATCGCGGATTTAAACCTTTCAGATATCTCTAGGATTACCATTACCTTTGAGTGCGAGGCAATCAGTAGTCTGCAATCGTCATGGGGCAATTTGGATTAAGGATCGATACTCTAGCCTTATTTTACCAGGCGTCAACTTCGCCTTTATATCTTTACATGTTGCAAAGGACTTAATCTTAAGTCAGTCTTCGTCACTTTACATTTACTTATCTTAGGTCTCATCGCTGCTCTCATATCAGTCATGGACTACCCAGCCACCATTAACACCATCCTGCTTCTCTGTATCAGGCAGTAAGTACTTAGGCATATGATCAGTGATATCACAAGAAGATACTGTCCTTTAATCTTTACTATTGTTATGTAAAAGCTATTAGTATTGTTTTTCACCACATAATTATACTCCTTTTCCCCCCATATTATCTCCTGTCCTCTGACATGACGAAGGATGGACGCACCTAACGAAACTGACCCATTTAGACGATTCGGAGGAAGATCAAACGCCGCCTCCGCTTAGAAGGCGGCGAAGATGGATTGCGGGTCGGGGGGTATGACTAGGGTTGGCATCTGCTCCGGTACTCACGTGAGCTCAACGACCCTTGAGGCCTCCGCCTCTACCCTATAGCTTCACCAATATCGACCGATGAGGTCTAAAGTTCCATCTATCATCACTCCCTCGCCGACGTGATCACCAGTTCCTCAAAGGTGCATTGCGACGGAAGTTTCCCCTCTGCCCAATGGGGGTCGTACCACAGCTCACACCACAATAACGACAACCAGTGGATTCAGGGGTAGGCCTTTGATTATAACAGAATTAAAGTAATCTATGATAACTTGTCTGATGTGGAAGACCCCTTGATCCTCGTAGTGGTCTATGCAAAAACCCTCGGTATAATTCGACATCACACTGACTGTGTTCCGGATCGAGGACATCCCGTGGCCCCTCATAATACTTCACCTCTTAGGCCAACGAACATCGGCCAACGGCAAATTGTCCAACCTCGATTTATTGACCCACCGAAACATAGAGATAGCGGAATTGGGTCCGTCCATATTTACAGACGTATTCAACTGCAAGGGTGAAGCCGTCAAGAATTACATCAGTGGGCTTTTCACTGTGACCATCTCATGTACCCTCAATCCATCATATCATTCTAACTTTAAGCTTAGTTACAACAAGAGCCCACTTCAGAGTCCCGTCCACTTTAATCTACCGTGTCGTCTTCGTGATATATGCATCTTTTAACGCATAGGTTCTCATTTCCGGGTTGCGACAACTCGGCGGGCGGAGTCATCCAACGTTCCGTGGCCTGATCGTGATCCGCCCCGGTTCAGAGCCTCTGGAACCCCTGCGTCGGAACTTTTCAGCCAGTCCGGCTCAACCGACTAGAAATGGCTTCGAAATGTTATAAGGACTGCCATCTTGGACATAGGCAGGAAGTTCGTTCTGAAGAACAAGGCACATCTCTTCAGGGACAGCCATACTACTCATTCAACCTTGATCATTGTCTTTAGCACTCCCAAACAGCACAACCATGGTTACCAAGCTGGCAACACTTGGAGCATTGCTCCAACTCGCTACTACAGCGCTAAGTGCCGCAACTCGCCGCAAGTACACCTTCAAGCCCGAGAACGAGGTCACTTACCAGAACGTAAGACTGCCCCCCGGTATTATATGAGTTAAGGTTGACGCATAAAGGCCCATATTCCCGCTCTCATCAACATCACCAAGTCCCAGTACGACTACGAAGGAGGATCCTCTTGGTGGATGAGCTCCTTCGTCACCAGCACGCGCGGAAAGCAGTACCTTGCCATAGACCACATCTTGACGGCCCCCAAGAACGTCTGCCGATCCTCCGTTCTTGACCTGGATACTCTCGACTATTGGGTTGATCTCATCTACTGCTCTGCTAAGAGCGACAGAACGATTAACTCGGGTGGACCCATCAACGCTGACTTTGGAACCCATGGATTTGTATCCACCTCGGATGATAGCGTCTCCGAGATGTATGCTTACGCCGACACCAACGCTTCGTTTGCCTTCAACATTAGCTGGCAGGCGACATCCAAGCTTGTTCTCAATGGCGGAGCAGGCACCATTGCGTTTGGTCCTGGCCCTACCAATGCGACTGAGTGGGGACTTCCCGCTGGAAAGACGACTGGAAGCCTCACGCTCAACGGTACAGACATCAAGATTGATCCCAAGAACTCTTTCACCTGGTACGACCGTCAAATCTCATACGGAGCCCCTCGAAACTGGACCTGGTTCCAGTTGCATTTCCCTGGATCAGAGATCAAGGCCAGTATCTGGGCTTGGAAGATGCCTGACGACACCATTTATCAATTCGCAACTGTTCGTCAAGGTGATTCTCAGCTCGTCCTCGCCTACGACTTGATTCCCGACATGTCAAACACCTGGACGTCTCCCAACTCGGGACTGGTTTACCCTCTCTCGTGGAAACTTGAGTTTGAGAATGGTGACTATGTTGTTGTCAAGTCTGTTCGTCCAGACCAGGAGATGTATGGACCTGAAGACCTGGTTGATTCGGCTTACGAAGGTTTCATCACTGCGTCTGGCAAGTTCTTCGGACAGAAGAAGGGTTTTGGGGTTGTTGAACTTGTTACAATCTACTAGGCGGTGTCAGCACTTGAGGGAACTTGGTTTACCGTGGTCTAGGTCATGCTGCAAACACAGAATCCGTAAGTTCCAGTAAGACAACGGATCTGGAAAGAACGGCTATCTTTCTGAGTTCCATGTAGACATAGATAGACTACTAGATAGAAATAACTCTACTCTTCTCTGAAATCATCACCTTCCCCTAGGTAATTAGAAGCCACTTTATAGCCACACTAGCCATACTCCATAGGCTACTGTAGACACGTAAGAAGGTTTGCACAAGGTTGTAGTTCGCATTTAAAACCTTTTTACTCCGATTATCACATCATTCTTACTCTACCTGCCGCTGTAGTATTCGCCCTCAACTGGCTCAACAACACCCTGTTCCTCCGTGCCAAACGACAAGTGACTGGGCGTTTCATCATCCGAATTTTCTGTAGATACCTTCCCCCATCTCAGTCTTCTCATTGCGAGCACCTGAGCCCTTTTATCCTCGGTATCTTTTATCAGTCGCGTTTTTGTCGTTTTTCGCTCTTTTTCCTCATCGTTGGACTCCATGCCCTCGTGAGCCGGTGCCGCTGTAGAGGTTTGGCAATGACAAGCTGCTGATATTACTACGGAATTGCCTCCAGATATGACCATGTTCCCCGGCAGTTTGACAATGGCAAGCAGGAAAGGACCGACTGCGACAAAAATGGAAAGCGGAAGAGCTATCAAGATGGCCTTTGTTGAGACCTGTAAACCAAGGCTAACATTCTCATCGTAAGGGTAATCCGGATAATAGTCTATGAATGAGGTTAGGGAACACAGGTCATTGGATTTCAAATAGTCGCGAGTTCTTACCATAGTAATTGCTCACGTAAATGCAGTTTGAGTATACCCAGTGTAGCAAGGTGCTTACAGTAAGCAGAGGCACCGACCATCGGTACGGCAGCTGTAGGCGATATGTAGAGCGCTGTTGACCCTTGTAAACCAGATACTTCCATCACGGTGCACGACGATATCATTGATGGAATTAAAAGGCCTCCCCATATAGCTTGTAATGAAAGGCTCTGCTTTGTAGGGGTGAGTGGTTTGAAGCTTGAAAAGACCACTGGGATGCGTTGCAGAGCCCTGTGCGCATATGAGGATCCCATCTTGATAATTGACTCCACCGTTTGCCATGTGAACGAGGTCGGTCTCAATCCTTTCTAACTTGACCGGGCCGGTGTCACCACCTAGGGAAATTTTGGAGATTTGGACTATCTTCTCGCCGGCGTGGTTCTTGAACTGGTTACTCGTGATAAAGAGTTCATTCGTCTCGGGCAGGAAGACACCAGCCTCATGGGCAAAAGGGAACTCGTCGATTTGAAGAAGTAATTGGATTGACGGCTCTGATCCAAGTATGTTGTTGAATTCATCTTGGAAAATCTGCCAGGTGTTGGCAGGGTCGTGTGCGTTTGCCATTGTCGTAGGGATGAGAAGGCCGTGAGAGATGGAGAATTCACAGAACGACTCCGTACGGCGGAGGCAGAAACCTGTCTCAACTGGTACAAAAACAATGCGTAACGCTGGCCATGCACGATTCATCCTGACGAAAGCATCCTCGGCCTGCTTGGACCCACCAACCGTAGCTTGAATCCGCTGTTTGGTTGGTTACTCCATGTGCCCTCGAGACGAGCAACAACAGTCTCGGCCGCAAATTGCCCAAGGCCTTCGTTACTCAGCAGAAACAGGGGAATCCTCGACAAGAATGGTCGTGTTTTTCATTCGTCTCCTATAAGCTGCATGGAGACCTTCACACAATTATGGGATTTACAGAGAACTCGTTCCTTACTTCACAGGGTGCAGACAAGCGACTCTCATCCTTCATCCACCTCCGCCTTTGTCAAGATGACCAAAACAAGCAACTGGAAGGCGACAAACCGCCATCTTCAGATCCTCAAAGCCGCCGAGGAAGGTCAATACGGCGTCATTGCCGCCATCGCCTACAACATCGAACAAATCCTCGGTCTCATCCAAGCCGCCGAAAAAGCTCAATCACCACTCATCCTCCAATTCTTCCCATGGGCCATCCGATTCTCAAATGGACTCCTGATACGGACTGCTGCAGACGCTGCTAGGCGAGCCACTGTCCCAGTGTCTGTCCATCTTGACCACGCACAAGATGAGGGCGTGATCAAGCTCGCGGCAGATACGTTACCGTTTGATAGCATCATGGTCGACATGTCTCATTTTGACAAAGAGGAGAATTTGAGAAAGACGGCCAAGTGGGTGTTGTATTGCAACGAAAGGCAGATTGCGACCGAGGCTGAGCCCGGTAGGATCGAGGGTGGTGAAGATGGCGTTACGGACACGGCAGGGCTTGAGGCCAGTAAAACAACGCCAGAAGAGGTTGAACAATTCATCGCCACTGGAGTCGATGTGTTGGCTCCCGCGTTTGGCAACGTGCATGGCGAGTACGGACCGCAGGGGCCTCAGCTCGACTTTGAGAGGTTAGTGGCAGCAGGAAGCGAGAGCTAGGTCAGAAACTCACAGGTTTCCAGATTCGATTCGATCAAGACACAGCTCAACAAGAGGGCACATGTTGCCCTCCACGGCACCAACGGCTTCCCCCCTGACTTGATGCGTCAGTGCATCAAAGCTGGAGCAACAAAGATAAACGTCAACAGAGCCGTCCTCGATGACTACTATGCCCACCTCAGAACCGAGAATGCCAGGGCGAAGCCACATACGGTCCTCATGGAGGAAGGCGTGGAGAAGGTGATGAACCAGACTATTGAGTGGATGGAGATTGTTGGTTCAGCGGGAAAAGCGCTCTCGTTATAGACGGATAGAAGAAAGAAGCTTGCGTTAGCCCTCCTTTCCTGTCATCTGACAATGCTGCAGCCAATCGAGGTGTCTAGTCCGCTTGCCACATGTCGCTCAGCTCACGACCTAGTGAGTATCCCGGCCAGCCTGCGCGCTGGTTACACGTATCGAGGTATTCCAGAACCGCGGCTCGTTGGGTATCGTCTTCTATCACCATTCCCGCTGTTCATTCAAACTCGTCAGTCATATGAAAACTGTCAAGAAGGCCGGAGTTTTCCTTTTACCTATGAAGACACACTGCGATGACATGACGCTAGAAGCGTAGTCGGTGCAGGTCATTGCAATACCACATACCATCCTCGCCCACTTCTTTAGCGTTTTCTGCCTCTCCAAATGCTCTTTGAAGCCCCCGTAGCACGGCTGATGTAGGTGAAGTAGTATTAAAGAGCAGTAGTATAGTTGCATAGCAATCCCTGTCAGATGGTGGTTAACCAGACGATTCCCCACCCGAAGCCCGCATAAAGGACAGTTGTATACTTACCAAACGCGGCGGGTTGAATCCAGAGAAGCGGAAAGGCCTTGTCATCCTCGGAATGTGGACCTGGAAGGGGGTTGAACTCGACGGTTAGATATGACTTCCAGGTTTCTAGTCGCTGTAGCAGAAGTGCTGCTTTTTGGGTGTTGAGAGTGGCATTGCCGGGCTCACTCTCCTCAGCACAGAACCCAACAATGTGGGCAAAGTTATAGACGGCTCTAGCAGCCAGGTGATTCGGATCCAACTCTGCCAGAGAACGTGTGGGCTGCCAGAAAGTAAAGGGCTTCCTCTTCTCTCGGAACGCCGCCCACACGTCCTGACACAGCCACGCCCACCAAACAGCCTGCCGCAAACCTCCAGAGTCACCGTGTATGACCTGTGACCGTTGAATCCAAAAGACACCCTTGAGATGCTTTTCCCAATCCGTGCTTGCGCCATCCAGCATCTCATACGACGAGATGATGATGGCGCTCGCCAGGAGTTCCAGGCTAGTCTGGTAGGTTTCATACTTCATGGCTTTCTGGCTATAGTGTAGTGTCTTCCAGTAGTAGCGGATGGTGTCGTTGGGGTCGGGCCTGTATCCTGCGGCGTGGCATGGGGAATCGCTGTTGACGATGCGAAGATGACGAGCTGATAAGGCCAATACCGCGTTCATCAGTCCGATGTTGTGGAGCTTTGTGCATGTTAGCCTTGAGACCAGCCATTGAGGGCCAATACGTACAGCGAGGTGAGGGACCAGAGTTCCAAACGGTCTCTGCGGCTCAAAGAGGTCCATCTAAGGCGGAGAAGTCACTAAAATTGCCTCCCAGAATCACATCTCGGGGCAGGCCACGCAGGACGTACCCATCGGCTGATGTGTTCTGTAAAGTGGCGAAATAGGATATGCTCTTGCAACTGCAAGGCGATCGCCTCCGAAGCCTGCCAGAGATGTTTATCTCCGGTGGAACCCCCTTTGTCGTGAAGTCTCTCTTGTAGGTAGGCACTTTGTGTTGTGACACCGGAGCTATCGTTAGTGGCCGGGGTAGCTGCTTCGTCGAGGCTTGCTGGCGTCTGGGTGACAGCGTTACCAAATACATCTGGACCAATTTCAAGCTCTGGGAGCGGTCCATAGTTGAGCGTCGCATCTCCAATGAGTAGATCAAGCCATCTGAGCGTTAGTGACCCCGAAGCATGGTTAACTCCTGAGTCTGGAGTGCTGTGATATGCCAGAGCAGCCGTTTGGAAGGCGGCCTGGGTTGGCGAAAGAATTTCCGGGTGGGTGTGCGGAAAGGTGTAGCAATTTTGAGGGGGGAGACTTGTTCCAGAGGATACCATGGCCTCGCATCCCATCTGCCAACTGGTTGTGTCCCCTTGAGTAGTAGAGGAGAGTGGGTGATTTCCTTGGGTGAGATCAAGAGCGTCGTCTAATACAGAATAGCCCTGGCAGTCATCAAGTCCATCTGCTGCCTCGCGTCGTACTGGCCCGGTTTCTGGTGTTTCTTGCTCCTCTTGAGCCCCATCGGAAGGTTGAAGTCCTTGGTTGTCGCCAGACGGGGGAGACGATGCTTGGGTAGCGCTGGGGCTGTCCCCGTTGGTTTGGTCACCCTCGGTCTGCATGGTGTCTTCGGCCAGGGCTGACCGAGAGATTGAGATCTCATCTTGATCGCTGAGCTCCAATGAGTGTCGGGTAGTCCTCCGTGCAACTTTTTTAGGACCTGAGTAGGAACAAACAGCACTGATGCGGACACATGGCCCACAACGCGGTTTACCCTCGTCACACTTGATATGTCGCCGACGACAGATCAGGCTATAGATTCTTGTCAGCGATGGGCTAATCTTCGTTTGTTCAAAGTGATTCTACCAGCCTGTAGTCCTCCGCAAACCTTTCCCACGTGACAGCCGGCCTCTGGTGAAGCGACGTGGTTCTTGGTTATCGTCCATGCATAAGGCGAGAGTAGGAAAGAGGCTCAGACAGTGTTTCAGTGCAGCTTCAGAGTATTTGGACCAATTACCTACCTCACCAAGACTGATAGTTGCACCTGTGCTGTGTGCTGTTCCCCAATGTCGAGGGGGAAGTCTTAAGGATGGAGCGAAAAGCCCCAAGTGATTGGCAAGGAATCGACTTGGATGTTAAGTCAGCTTCTCCGCACGTACTAAAACTGCCTAGAGAGAAATAGGACTAGCTCAACTGTCCCCTGCCGAGGCTACGAGGGAGACTACCATTGAAGTCCCCCGGCATCCTGATCCCTGCCCCTACCGGCCTACCCTACGATGCCCTGTTTAGGTAGGCAACGAGGCTCGTAACTCCAGGATACTTATATATACAGTGTACTGGAGCAAATGACTTTATTGATGATAAAATACGTGTTTATTGTAATAATTAATATTAATGGTAATATTGTAATAAAGATAATCATCTCACAGGTCTAACTTGTCTAGTCGCAATTCCGTTATTGAAGATGAACATACATTCCACCATCCACCAGTAACTGCGCTCCAGTAACAAACCCGCTCATCTTATCACAAGCCAAAACCACAGCCGGCCCAGCCAGATCCTCAGACTTCCCAACACGACCCTACGGAATCCGATACTCCAAGTACTTGCGCTTCTCCTCATTGGCCATGTCAGCATCAGCCAGCTGCGTATGGATCGTGCCAGGAAGAAGGGCATTGACTCTAATCTTGTTTTTGGCTAGAGCAATCGCCATGGATTGCGTCATGGACAAGAGAGCTGCTTTGGTTGGCGTATAGTGCACTTGGAGTCCACCGCCGACAAGTGCGCTGATGTATGAGATGTTTATGATGGAACGTCCTTTGCCTTGTTTGACCATTTGTCGAGCTGCGGCCTGACAGGCGTAAAAGAGACCGTTGACGTTGACTTTCATGGAGTTGTCCTTCTCGATGCTGCGATAGAGGACGCGGGTAATGAGCATCGTCCATGTTACGACACAAAAGTGAAGGCAAAACTTACTCGAGAAACTCACTCGCCTTGAAAATGCCTGCATTTGCAACAAACACGTCCAAAGCACCCCATCTCTTAACTGCCTCCTTGACCAGAGCTTTCCCAGTCTCTGGATCCGTCACGTCTCCAGTAATCTCTAGTAGCTCTCCACTTGGTGCCCCTTCGGGCGCCTTCTTTCTCAGACGCTTGGCCTCATCGACAAGGCTCCGGCGAAGTAGTTCGTCCTTGGAGAGACCGAGATGGTTGACGGCTACATCTGCGCTTTGACGGAGGTACTCGAGGGTGATGGCTCGTCCGATTCCCGTTGTGTCTCCTGTGATTGCGGCCGTTTTGCCGGCGAGTAATCGGATGGTAGCACTCATCTTTGTCAAACAGGATGGTGTGTAAAAGACGAATGTCCGCTGACAATGGATGATTGAGAGGGAGTATAGATGCTACTCATTGGTTGGTGACCAGGAGCACCTTTCGTATTGCCTTGTAGCTGGCAGCCATGAATCGTGCGGGCAGCACAAGGGTGCTTGATGTGGAGAAGTGGAGGCGTGGAGATATGATGGTACCTCTTCCCCCGAGACGAGGGCAATGGCAGCAACGCTTCCTCGACCATGGGTCCTTGTCAAGTTGCTTCGCCGATCAGAAATTAGCTGCAGTAGTTCAAAGCACAGTTTTGAAACAGGCAAGACGGCCTACAGTTGTACCCCGGAGCCGAGCCGCGGAATGCATATCCCCATCTTATGTATTGGCCTACACCTGATTATGGACACTCGATATATATCTACACGACGGAACGTGAACTGCCTTGGACCTTTTCATCCTAGTCCGTACCCAAGATTACAGCAGCAACCATGAGTCCATCAGACGAGCAGACAACCACCACGGCACCTGCCCAACAACACCAGACCAAGGTTCTCTTGACCAGCAAGATCATCGCAGGTACTTCCACCTCTAAAAAGCAGCTTCCCAGACTGTCACTAACAGAAACCTCCTGATAGTCACAGGTGCAAACCGCGGCATCGGCCTCGGTGTAGCAGAGTCCTGCCTCGACAACGATGCCGCTTTCGTCTACTCGATCGACTACGCCGAGCCGGGAGAGGAGTTCGCGGCCGCTCAAAAGAAATGGCCAGGGAAGCTCAAGGCCATCCAGGCCGACGTCACAAAGGAGGCTACCGTCACTGCTGCCGTTGATCGCATCATTGAAGAAAGCGGTGCTCTGCATGGCATGGTTGTCAATGCGGGTCGGACGAACCACAAGGCTGCGTTGGATTTCACAGAGGAAGAGATTCTTGCCCTTTTCAATATCAATGTGTGTATATCAACGCGGTACATGCTCTGGGTGCGATGATCACTTATACTATTAGCTCTTTGGCGCCTTTTACTGCGCCCGAGCCGCCGCCCGGGCTTACATTAAGCTTGGTATCAATGGAGCCGTTGTTTTCACGGCCTCAATGGCTTCCTACCGCCCCAACAAGGTCAGCTGAATCCCACCATCCCCAGACAGGCCCGGCATAGTTACTAATCTCACCACCTCTAGCGCGTGCCTTCTGCTCCATACGGCGCGACCAAAGCCGGTGTTCGAAACATGACCCATACCCTCGCGATGGAGTGGGCAAAATACGGTATCCGCGTCAACTCTGTGTCTCCGGGTCTGGTCGAGACGGCCATGACCTATTGGGTCCCGCAGCAACCTGATTGGGAGCAACAGCTCAAGTACTACGGTGGCATGCCGCGGTTGGCACAGATCCAGGAGCTCGGTGGTGCATACGTATACCTGCTTAGTGACGCTGCGAGCTATACTACGTCGATTGACATCCCCGTCAACGGTGTTATTGGAAGTAAGTACCTGGTCAAATGGCTGGATTATCCAGGTTTGGCCATCAGCAGCTAACAATTTCTCAGTTTGCTAATCGAGAAACGACTAAAGATATGTGTTATTGTGGAAGGTGGTATAGCGGAAGAAATTGATAGATGTTTAAACAAATTAAATGATACTTTCTGTCGACTTTGCAGTCCAATATCGTCTACGACCCAAGTTGGTTCCTCGTAGGCGTCCCTCGCCTTTCGCCCATTGCCGTAAATAGGCAAGACCATGCTCGCATAGAGAAACCCACGAGAAGGGGTCCAAAATCAGCCATGTGTGTAAACTTCGATTATGTT